>JAHBCN010013537.1:0-24242 GCA_019359885.1 Listronotus oregonensis | reverse complement strand
GGTGATATTGGAACAATTTGTAAAATTTTAAAATTTTGGAGTGGTATTAATGTCTATGTTTTTTTATGTATTTGCAGTGTCTATTTTGTTTCGTAGCGATTGGTCTATGTGCCCTCTGCTACAAAGGTGGATTTCCACCGCCCTTTTTTTTAAAGCTTTGATATCGCCCCCCCGTCTCCCAAAAGGTTGGGACAACCTTCTTAACTAGGGCCCTATATAGTTCTGGATTTGGTACCGATCCAAATTTGTTAATTTCAATAGATTAGATCGTACATTTATCTTGTTTATAGGAAATTTTTGAAAAATAAAGTTGGGGGGGAAAATTTTTTTGATCGAATATTAATATTTTTTTTGCACACCACGTAGTATTTATCAGTAACGTAAATTTTGTGGATATTTTTTTTTTTTGTTTGGTATGTTCACAAAAAACGACCCTGGCCCTTTATGTCTGTGATGTTCATTTGACGCAACTCAGTACTGCGGCAACGCCGGCAACCCCCATAATTAAAAAAACCCTTTTAAAATTTCAGAAAAAAAAAAAAATTTTAAAAAGGGTAGATGCGTTGTTTTTTTAAATTGTTACCTTAGTTACAGGTGATCTTTTAGTGCCTCATCGATGAATTTATAATTTCCTCAGAGGTAAATGTTTTTTTTTTTTGCGGGATCCTCCGACTTTCTTTTAAAAAAAAGCTCTAAGTTTTGAATACTTTTCTATTTGAACATCATGTTTTAACCCTGGGGTGCTTCTCAACATAAAATAGTGTGCCCAAAAGGGAAAAGAAGACTTAATTTATGGGAAAGTTCTTCAAAAAAAAACCCAAGACGACGTTTTCGGAAAATGAATAGGCGTTTTGGTTTTTTTCCAGTCCATAAACAAATTATAAACGGCTTCGTATTTGCTTCTTGATTTTTCTGGTAATAAATTTTAGGACGCCGTGTTCGCTGCTTCTGTAATTTCGGGTGGAGTGCCAGTTTCCATTTTATCGTCACTGATTTTAGCCATTATTCTTACGGAAATATCCTAGGTATTTATTAAACGAACGAAAACTTATACTTAAAAAATTTATAAATAAAAATATGGCGCCCGGTTGTGAATAACATTGGTTGTCATAGTCCCGTGAAAACAAAATTCCCCAGAATTTTTCTGTCAAAAACAAACTATTATTTTATCCCTATCATAAGGTCACAGGATTGGGAAAATGAATTTTTTTCAGATAAAGAAATTTGTTAATAATACTTTTTTTTTTTATATTGACAATTTTTAAAAATGACTTTTTTAAACTTAGATATGTTAACAGTGCTTTTTTAAATCTTAAAGAGTGTATACGTGCGTTTGATGCTACTATGTAGACTATGTAGAGGTCTTCAAACCCGTGGGTAATAACCCGTGAGTAATGGATCATTACTTGGACTTGGACTCCCGGTACATCCAACCAGAAACACAAGGCCTGGTCTAATACAGGGATGCGCAAAAGTCCGGAATAAAATGAATATCTTTTGAACCAGTAACTTAGGAAAAAAAAAAACACTTCAATTGATTTTAAATTGTACGCTTTTTTTTGGGAATAAAATAAAAATTTTTTTAAACCCCCCTTTGCTGAAACCCCCTTTTTTTTTTAAATGCAAACCTATATCGTGTATGGGCTCATTGAAAAGCTCGTAAAAAATGGAATCTGGGCCCTACCCTTTTTTTTAAACATGTGGGGTTTTTAGGAAATGGAAAAAAATCTTTTTTAAAAAAAAAAAGTTAAAAATACCTACTTAGTGCTACTCAGGTGAATTAACGTTGCAAAAAGGGGTTTTTAAATTTTTTTTTCCAAATTTAATGCCCTGATAAGAAAAAAAAATTTTTACGAGTTTTAAAATTGTGGCATTTCTGGGTAAAATTGAAATATGTTTTGGTTTATTTAAATTTTTTACCCTTAAAGTGTTCTTTTTTTAAATTTTCCAAACAAAAAAGGTTTTTCAGGGGGAGCTATCAATGTTTATATTGTTGAGATGGGGGATAGAATGCGGGGTCAAAGTGAAGGGGTACTTTATTTAATCAAAATCCCGGAAAATCCCCAAATTTTCCCCGGCTACGTGAGTAAGATCTTACACAAATTTGAAGAAAATGGTACAGTGAAGGACTTGCCCGAAAAGGCCCCGGGCCCCATGTTTTAGACAAGATCAAAAAAATTTTGGGGGTTGCCGTATCTCTGAGAAAAATCCCATTTGTCAACGGTTTCTTAGCCCAAAACAATCCTGCGTCTAGACGTACGATTGGGAGGTTTTGAAAACAGAAAAATACCACCCTATAAGGTATATCTTGTCCAAGAGCTCTTGGAAGATGACTATGACAGGCGTTTGCAATTTTGTGAGGAAATAATGAGGCAATGTGACGAGAATAATGGGTTTCCACTGAACATACTCTTTTTGGACGAAGCTACTTTCTATTTAAATGGAGTAGTTAACAGGCACAATTATCGATTCTGGAGACAGGAAAACCCACACTGGATATGCGAAGCTCATACGCAGCGTCCTCAGAAAGTAAATGTATGGGCAGGCATCATCAACAACAGAATATTAGGACCATACTTTTTTGAGGAAAACCTTACAGCTGCACTTCTTAGACTTTTTACGCTTTAAATTAGTGCCTGCTTTAGCTGTTATGTTTCCCAATAAAGCAGATCCAGCAGATATCCCCACTGAAACACTTTGGTTCCAACAGGACGGCGCTCCCCCACATTTTGGTATTAACGTCAGAGAAGACCGGCTAATATTGAAGATCTAAAAAACAGAATTAGAGTGGAATCACATAACATACCGGCTGAGGCCATTCGGAATTCCGTAGACGGGTTTTACCATCGCCTAGGAGCCTGCCAAGTAGAGGGTGGCGGGCATTTTCAGCATCTGTTACGTTAATTCACCCGTAGATAGCACTAAGTACATATTTCAACTTTTTTTTTTAAGAGTTTTTTATCATTTCCTGGTAACCACATAAGTTAAAAAAAAAAAAGAAAGGGTAATGTCAGATTCCATTTTTTACGAGCTTTTCAATGAGCCCATACACGACATAGGTTTGCATTTGAAAAAAAAAGTTGGGGAGGGTTGCAGCTAAGGGGTTAAAAAAAGTATTTCATTTTATTGCCAAAAAATGCGTAAAATTTAAAATCAATTGACGTGTTTCAGCGCTTTTTTCCTAAGTTACTGGTTAAAAAGATATTAATTTTATTTCGGACTTTTGCGCATCCCTGTATTTTATTTTATACTAATCATAAAAATTATACCTGTGACGATTAAAATAGCAGTGAAACATGGGTGCGTAAAAAATCCATTTCATTGTTTATAGTACGTACCGAAAAATAAAGAATACAAAAAATATTATAGATGAGCAAAAGAAGTATCGGTAAAAAATAGGGGAGTATCAGTTAGGATGAAAAGAACCTTTACACCGACAAGACTTGTCTTTATAGCCTATTTAAAGTAGTTAGATAAAAGCTTTATTTCGGAACTGTAA
The DNA here is from genome assembly GCA_019359885.1 of Listronotus oregonensis. Classification (NCBI taxonomy): domain Eukaryota; kingdom Metazoa; phylum Arthropoda; class Insecta; order Coleoptera; family Curculionidae; genus Listronotus; species Listronotus oregonensis. The sequence goes on along the minus strand of JAHBCN010013537.1, from coordinate 20,743 downwards.
ATTAATCATAATCTTATCTTGTCAGCTAATCTGACATTTCGGATTCGTGTTTAACCCATGTAGAACTTTTATAAAGATAAAGGAAAGGGTGTTTTTATACATTGCTTTATGATTATAATGACAGAATACTGCTCTCAGTTATTTAGAATTATGTCACTTAGGGATGGTGGCTAGTAACTAACATTATTCTGGTTAAATGAAATTAATTTTATCGAAATTAACAATACTACAGGCAAACTTTAATAAAAGTCATTAAAATGCTAGATTTTGCGCATTAGAAGTTTTTACTTAAATGTATTTATTTAATTGTTTATTTATTAAGGCAGCCACCCCGGGAAAATGATTTAATTACAGGATAGAAAACGCAATATTAATAATAATAAACAAATAATATTATAATTTACTCTTTAACAATAAGAAAAATAAAACATGTAAATATTTTTTTGTAAAAAATAACACTTTGTCAGATGTCAACCACCACAGATAATAACGTAATAATCTGCGAGAAAAAACAATCGCACTATCTTTTTTTTAAAGAATATTTACTTATAGCATGACACTGGTGAATATATAAGTAAAGTTGTTTTCCGCAAATATAAAAAAATTTAAAGGGAGAAAACAATAAAATTAATTTTGCGGTGTGACAATTTATTTAATGGTTTAATCTTTTATAAGCAAAAATTATTGAAAAATATTTTCTATATTTTAAAACTGTTAACAAATTTTATTTAACCGAGAAGACCTAACTTGGATAAAAAGTGAATGGGTATGTACCATTTACTTTTAAGTAAAGATATTTAGCAAAAAATTACTAACTTTTTTCCAACTTTTAGATGAAACTTGCAGGCATAAAACGAAAAAAAAAACAAACAACATATTTTAGTCTAAAATGTACAAAGGCATTGGAATTAAACGTCTATCTATTTTATACCAGTAAAGTATTTTTACTTTTGCAACACAAAGGCTAACTTCTAAAGGAACTAAGTACTACCTCATTAATAACCACAACTAAACCTAAAATCAAAATTAATACCCAAAATTTAAAGTAAAAATACTTAGATTTTGGAATAGTAAAGATAACACAATAAACACGAACTTACGGTCAGACATTGGACGTGACGCGTAACTAAAGTCGATACTTTCTGTTGCCAGCTTGTAAAAATTTAAACATTATTTAATAAAATTAGGTTCTATATTTATAATAAAAAATGGACATAAAAAAATAGATGACTAGATTTGGCTTTAAAAAATAAATAATTAGAAGATAATTTTGCTACATTAACCCTTTTTTATTTATTTTTATTTAGTTAAATATGTTTCGCATTTCCACATTTCGCCTGTAAACGAAATTTTTCCGTCGAAATGTGGCAATGCCGCTTCAACGCGCGTAGAAATTTTACAACCTGTCCGTCGGTAAATTGAATGAACAGATTACGTGTAGTGCGACGTTGCCTTGGGTTTCTTTAAGTACTTTGGGGTGTTTTTATTAAAAAAATCTTTTAAAACTATTTACAAACTTATATTAAAAACTCTAAAATGGTGCGTGAATGTGTTTTGTGTAAAAATTGGACTATTTACACGAAGATGTGTCTTTTCATAGCCCAACTAGCAATTTAGTGTTTTATAAAAGTCCTAGAAATGTTTCCGACACAAATTTTATAAAACATTATTTCTCTCGGAAACATTTTTATAATGTTTTTTCAGCACTTATAAATGTAAAATTGGCACCATTTTATAAAATACTTAAGTCACCATAAATATTTTGTAAAGGTTATTGGAATAATTAAAAAATAATTTTAATTTCGTAAGCTTTGATGAAGAAAGTCTATATACAAATGTACCAATAGAAGAATCGTTAAGCATCATTCGGGCCAAGCTCAACGAAGATGATACCTTAGTAGAACGCACCACCCTGCCGCTGGATGAAGTGATGGAATTGTTGGAGCTGTGCCTCCGTAGTTCTTACTTTCAAGTAAAAGATAAGTACTATGCGCAGGACGATGGACTTCCCGTGGGTTCATCGCTCTCTCCAGTGGTAGCAAACATTTATATGGAATGGTTTGAAGATCACGCAATTAATACTGCACTAATAAAACCAAAAGTTTGGCTACGATATGTTGACGATACTTTTATTGTATGGACAGGTAATGACGAAGAACTTGAAGGTTTCTTAAAACATCTAAATTGTCTTCGACCCTGTATCAAATTCACAATGGAAAAGGAACAAAATTCGGCTCTACCTTTTCTTGACGTTTCAGTCAAACGAAATAATGGACATATACAAACCTCGGTATACAGAAAATCTACCCACACTGGACAATATTTGCACCAGAATTCCAATCACTCTAACGAAACAAAACGAGGAGTCATACGTACTCTATATAACCGCGCGGTGACATTATGCAACAGTGAGGAATCTCTGCAAGCCGAAATAAATAATATAACCAGGGATCTCAAGCAAAACGGCTACAGTGAGAGATTGATTAAGGAAACAATCGATAAATATCAAGATAAGACAAAGAACTCTAATTTGAACAAGACTTCATAAACAAATATTTATGACTATTCCTTATATTAAAGGAACTTCAGAAAAGATCCGCAGAATAGCGAATAGGTACAATATTAAAACAGCATTTAAATCCCAAACCACTCTCAGAAATATTCTTACTAAGACGAGACCGGACAACAATGTTTCAAAAAATGACTGTATCTACCAAATTCCTTGTAAATGTGGTGAAGCATACATCGGGGAAACAAAAAGACCACTAGAAATTAGAGTTAAAGAACACTAAAATCATATGGAACGAGGTAAAACGTCGAAATCAGGGATTGCCGAACACGCATGGTCAAAACAACACCGTATACAATGGTCGGAAGCAAAAATTATTCATAAAGAAACCCACTGGAAGAAAAGAATATTTAAAGAAGCTGCAATAATTTCAAACAATCAAAATGTATTTAGCAAACCTAGTGTAGACATTCCGAATATCTGGCTGCCGTTGCTGAACCGTGACAAGTCGGTCAAGCTTCGCTGAACAACGGATAGTATATAAGGTTGTAGCTTTTATGAATAGTTTTAGTTATCACTTGAAAAAGGTTGAAGATGCATCACTAACCAAACGTTGTGTTTTAATTAACAAATAAAGACAATGGAAGTCCAAGATTTTAGTGTTATTAAAATTGTAAGTGTTTATATTCATATTTATGTTATGTTACCTATTATATAGGTAATAAAAAAATCAGATATTAGAGACACTATTTAAAACTTTTTCTTCAAATTTTTTTATAAACTGTGTTAATTTTTTTATATAGAATTCATTCTTCATCTTCAATAGCTGTGACTGCTTCAGAAGAGGAAGAAGAAAGGAGATCGGTGGAAGGAAAAACATTGTTGCCCGCAGTTAAATTTAAAGTCACATCCGAAAAAATGTGGTTAAAAAAGGTATTTTAGCCTAATAAATAACGTTTAAGCAAATACTTAAAATTTATTAAAAAAAAAAGTAATATATCTCATTTTTCTTACAGAAAGAGAAGGTATGTAGGGGATATGGCCAGAAGCGATTTTTCCTCCCCAGAAAAAAAAATATTACCCTTTTAAAAGACACTGTAAAATTCCAAAGAAAAATAATTCATAAAATGCAAAAGTCTGGAAGATTGAGGAATTGAATAACGTCTTAAAAGAGTTTACTTGCATATTTAAAAGAAATGTATATTTATATGAGACCCCAGAATCCACTATAAATGTAAGTATTTTTTCCTACATTTATTATTCTTGGTACAATAATTTGGTATCTTTTCTAGGCCTCATTGTCAGGGACAACTACTGAAATATTTGAGAGGCTACTTAAAGGACCTACTAAACAAAAGTACAACCCTAGCTTAAGGTGTTGTGCATTAACGTTATTTCTTTATTTACCAGGGGCTTATAACTTTGTTCAAACTGCCTTCAATAAGAGTTTACCACATTTGGGAACTATATCTAATTTCTTATATTTTATGATATTTTTTGTGTACCTAATTATTCTGAATTTATAGGAGAAAAGTAATTTTGTTTAAACAACCAATATACCAAAAATATTTTATTTTTTTGTTACAATAAAATATTTCTTAATTACTTATGTTGCTAATTAATATTTTTTAATAAACTAAAATTAAAGATATAACCATAATTAAAATGATTTAAAAATTAATATTTTTAATAAATTTATATCTAATCGAAACTTCTAACATAAACCATACGCCACTGGTCGAAACTGCAAGGCTCCGTACAATGTTGCCTTGATTTTTCCTAATTTATCTTCTATCCTTTTTCCCCTTACATGATTTTGATGACAAAACAAAGTATCACTTATGAATGAAATGTTAAGTCTTTTCATTCTTTCGTCTGAGTAAAAATAGGTTTGAAGAACATAGCTTATTGAGATGCAATAACTGGTGTTATTTTGAGAAAAAAACATTAGTTTATATTATGATTTTTTTTTGCCCTTATGATCCATACAAATTAAGGAAACTTAGACATTATTTGCTTTATTATTATTATTTTTTTTCAAATTGGTTTAATTTAGATAGTCCAGCTTACAACGTTGTTTTTGATAACACATATCTCGTGACTACCAAATATAGGAAAGTAACAAAAAGATATAGAAAATAAAAAATGTTTGTGAAAACCATTCTTTTCCTATACATAGTGCCTCTATGGTCAAATGACAGGAAAACAGAAATATATATAAAAAATCGATAACGTTTAAACATCTTTCAACTCCAAAGTAATCAATTTTTGGATTTTGTGTAAATTTGTTTACAGCCAGCACTGCGCTTGTATCTTAAGGCCCCCACAGACTACGGTTATTTTCACCCATTCGTATCGCGGCGATACAGAACGGCGCGGCGTGTTGAATCGTCGAACTATTTTGCCCACACATTACAGGTAATTTGGACCGTTTTTTGTGCTTTCTACGGTTACGTTATAAAGAGAAAGCATTTTAAATAAAAATAACAAGTATGAACATGTGCCGCTGTTCCCTTGGCTTCACTTATGCAAATCCGTCAATTTTGAATAAAATCCCTACAATCTATCAGTAGGAATGCCACAAGTCGAACCGTCGTTCCAAAAATCAATCGCCGTATCGCCAAAAATTTTTTTTGACGATACGGCACGACGGTTTTGCCCACAGACATCAGTTTTTTTGCATATTTTACACGCCGTTCTGTATCGCGGCGATACGAATGGATGAAAATAACCGTAGTCTGTGGGGTCCTTTATAAAGAAGCAGGCATGGCAAAGGTTAAGCTTGTATAGGCTTCAAATATTTCCAACGGACTAGAAACTTATTTTTCCTGTAGCACTTTTATGGTAACATTACAACAAACAGAAACTGACGTTTGACTTCCGCCAGTGCACAAACCATACCCACAATCTCACAAACGTACAGACGCTTCGAAAGCGCTTGTCGCAAATTCCCTTTGATTTATGCCAAAAACGGACACTCGATTGAAACAGCCACAAGTGCTGGCAAGCCTGCACGAGCAAAGCCAAACGCTCTATCGACAGGGTTAAATTTGTAATGTCTCGTCAAGGTCGGGAAAGCCTGTGGACGTAGCTTAAGACATTTTGCCTTTTATATCTTTTTTTATGGCTTTGGATATTTTACTACTACATTTCTTTTAGTAGGTTAAATTTAAATATATTACTTTTTTTCTAAAAGTTTACTTATTTAAATCTTTACATTATATTTTTTTAACAAATATACATAATATTTTTTTAACAAATAATTTTACTCCTTTTTGGTATAAATATGGTATATATAAAAGAATATTTTACAACCGCTTTATTTTAATACTGACTAATCTGACTACATAGTTTAAGCAATCTTTTATAACAGCGTGACCTACATATAGGTATGTTTGTTTTTGCAAGTTAAAATGTCTCTAGTTTTAAAATAAAGTTCTGGAAAAAATGATAATAATAGGCACATAATCAACGGTCTACATACGAATTATTTGTTTGCTTTATAGAATATGTAAACCTTTTTGACATTCAACTAGGGTACTTTTCTTATTAAAGTCTTATACCATTGACAGTCACGTGATAAACACTTCGTTAAACTTAACGATGTACTTAACAACAAACTTATACCCTGTTGCCAAAAACTTTGGCATCAGAGCATAACTTAAATGTTAACTATTTGTCAACCAATAATTTAGTTCCAGATTCTGTGCTTAAAATTGGTCAAATATCTAAGAAAAATATTTTGAAAAAGTAAATACTCTCCACAAAATATAAAAAAATTGGTTTGGCACTCTAACAAAGTATTGTTACATATATGTTCTTGAAAAACAAGCACTAAGCAGACAGCTAAAGTGGCCAATATTGCAAAACTTCTTTAAATTTGATATTATAACAGATTATTTAATAAAATTAGTGCTCAATGCATTTTATTAATGTATTCGAGTAGTATCACATCTAGAGTTGGGGTAGATAATAAAAAAATGCACTATAGGCCGCACTAAAATTAAAGAATTCATAAGATTTCTATTAAATTTAAATAAATAATAAAGGATTTCTCAATAAAAGCATAAATGTATAAGAACATTAGCTTCCTTTTCTCGACAATTGTGCTTATTTAATTTAATAAACACTAGCAGAACTATTTTTTTGCAATATTTTATAACTTATTGCATTCTTTTAGGAATTATTTGTTTAAGTTTAAAAGAAATTGTATGACTTCTTTACTTTTAGGTTGAAACTTATGTTTACTGCAAGGAGCTATGGAGCATTGTGTTGTTGTCTACTCCAACTCCATATGATATACTACTTGAATAAATTTATAAAATGTAATGAGTACTGAGTTTATAAAAAAATCTATTATAAAATCAAAATTTAAAAATTTCTGTAATATTGGTCTTCTAAGCTCTCTATCTTAGTTCTCTTAAAGAAAATATGTGATATTTCTTTGTTAGCGTGCAAAACCTATTTTGTTTTAATATTTCGTGCAAAGTTATTAATTTTAAATGCAAAATCCCGAACTAAATTATTTATTGATAACCGGTTGGGATTAAATATTTTAAAATGTGCTATGTTGCTAAAGTTTTTTTATTTTTTATTAAATAAGTTAACTAAATTTATTGTTAAATTCATCATTAAATTTCACAATGTGTTTGTCAGTCGACTGTGAATATTTTAAAAACTAAATTTGTCATTCAAAGCAAATAAAATAATATCTTTTCGAACTGAAGTAATTTAATTTCTACATTATTTTATTATTTGTATTTATATTTAGAAAATAATAAATGGGCAAAATTTTATATTTGCATTGTATTTGTTGCCTTAACAATATTTGTAGCAAAAAAAATATGTTGTTATATGTGGTCGATTACTATAATAAGACGGAAAGAAAAATTGGTACAAAAATTGGTTACGTAGATCTGATTCATGAAGTTTTGCAAATCAAGTAATATTTCTTTTCTTTCTGTCTATGATCCTTGGGCCCTGGACATGGGAATCGGAGTCTGATTTAAATACATACGGTGTGTACAGAATAAAAGGGAAAAGGTACTTTCTGGCTCAAAAGGGACATCTAATTTTTAGTAAATTAAGGTAAATCCAAATAACACAAGTCAACAAATTTAAATTTTTGTAAAGTAACACTGATAGGTTTGTTTGAAGTATTCGCTTATTGCACCCAAATTTTCCGGGAAAAAATTAAAATGGAAGTGCAAAAAGTGGCTTTTATAGTCTTCATCTTTTTTGTTGCCCAGAAATCCTTTCACTACACGTACAAAACACGTCCAAGCTGTCAATTCCTTTTTATTTGATTGTTCTTAAAAAAGGAGATTATCTAGGAGCCTCCTTATCTGAGGTCCAATAAATATGCCTTCTTTTAATTTTGTATGACTGGAAACAACTACCTTCTTTGTCCATGACTTTGACAAAGTTTTTCATTAGTCCAAGCTTAATATGAAGAGGCGGTAGCAGCACCTTTTTGGGGTAAACAAGGGGGGCATATTTAATGTTGAAGGTTCAAAAGAAGTTCTATGAGGCCAATCCTTTTTACTGTAGTGTTCTTTTCTTACCCCACTGCCCCACAGACACAATGTAAAACCCCCTTAAAGTCTTAGAAAGATGCCTATGACTTTAAATCTTCACAGATATTTTACTGATAATGTTTATATTTAACACGATTTAATATGGTTGCTAAGTTGTCATAGTTTCTTTCATTGTCACTGAATGGGTTAAAGTAATAGATGGTTTTTTGTTTCCATTATGAAGCAGGACTGCTATTAGGCTATATATCGACAAATCTATGAATAAACGCCACTCGCTAGGATCATGTTTCATATTAAGCTCATTCATTAAACCATCAATATCACAACAGACACATAACGACTCTCCCATTAAAAAAAAACTTGATAATGTTACATTTCGTTTTCGGTAATGTGAAACAATTGCTTTTTTATCTAACAAGTTCCACTGTTGAAGTCTGGAACCAATAAGTTCTGGTTTTTGTTTGGATAACCCTAGTAAGTTTGAGTAAGTAGTAATTCATTCTGAGTCATTAAGTGAGGTTCACCGGTATTTGGTAAAAACATTGAGTCACAACTGGTGTTCTCAGGAAGTTGTGGATCAGATTCTGATGAAGAATTGGAATTACTGGGAAACACGAAGTCCAGGTTTAAAGGCGCTATCAGTACCGGTAGTTCCTGGCAATGAGGAAATGGCCTTAGCGCAGAAGGCAAATTTAGATACCTTATTTTGTCTCTATGCCTTTTTGAACTTCCTTTTGTTACAGTGATGCAAAAGTAGCAATTACTTACATGGTCAGTAAGTTCTCTCCACACCACAGGAACAGCAAACGGCATAGAATTTTTCTTGCGATACATCTACTGCACTAAATTTACGTGACAACTCACACAACAAACATGAGGAGCCCAACTTTTATTTTGATTCCCAATTGGCACTTAAAATATAAACGATAGGCTTTTTTAACTTTCTCAGATATAGATATAGCTTGGGACTTTAGAATAAATCGTCCACATATATAACAAAACTTATCGGCTTAATTTTTGCAACATCGATGACTCGAACTTGTCATTTTATATCAAAATCGACTTAAACACTTGACTGTACTGTAAACGAGACAGAAACCAACTAAACTGCAGAAAACAATAAAACTCTTAAAGGTTCGTACAATACTGTAAAAATACCCCTCTGCGGTTTTGGTGTATTTCCGGTCCCAAGGCGGGTAAAATGTGTTTTAATAACTTCCTAAATGAAACGCAAAATTCTCCTCGATGTTACAAAAAATATGTCGACTTGTGTAATTCTTTGTTTTGGAGGACTTGGCCAGTCCTAAGATAATAATTGGTGGACTTTTCTCTTAAAAGCGAACATGGTTGTGCTTTAATATTATTTTAAGGTCCAGTAAAAGAGTTATTTGTGTTCCTCTAGCTTATTTTTTACATAAGGCCATAAGGGTGCTTTAAAAAAATTAAATTTTATGAAGTAAAAGGGTACTATCATGACAACGCTGATGCCCATTCTAAGCATTAGAATTCTGCGGCATGGAAGTGGTGAAAGCTAGAAAAGTGCCATTTACCATATTACGTCAGTAAAGTATGATCAGAAATAAAACTGCTGGTTTAAGCGCAAAGATAAAACAGCAAACTGTAAAAAGAAAGTTTGTTAGGAAGCTCTTTATGCCGAACCTGGTGAAAGGCTTTGGATATGTTATAGGAAATACATAATTTTTTTTCATTATCTTGCCTAGGTATAGGAACTCGGACTCGGAAAGCTTTTTAGATGAACAAGAAAATATTTTTATGTAGGAAACTAAAACAACAGTTAGGGTAGGTGTAAGTTCCGGTAAACGTAACTGCTACTCTACTATCATGCCTAGAAAGTTTCTTATATAATTGCCATTTCGGCGAAGAATATTTTACTTTTGCAATCAAAAACCTTGTTTTTCAAAAAGACAACACCAAACCACATGTGGTCAAAGTAACTGTACATGCAGGGTGTCCTATTTTCGTGTGTTTTACGGGATTTCTTTCTTATCTTATGAGTGAAGTTACAAAGATGCGGTTTTCACGACACCATGCTACTCTTTTGTCAAACGAAAGATGCCGCAAACAGATTTGTCCTAGCCCCCTTAGTTTCTTTGCTACAGGGTGATTTTAAAAAGGTTGTATTTTCGGTTACCCCTCGTATCTCAGGTATCTGATAACTTATCGAAAAGATAAAAACGGGCCCTTATAGAACTTTTTACACAGAATACATTGGCGTACTTGAAATTTTTCTCGGATTTACTTTCTTTGAGATATTAGCCAAAGTTGCACTTTTTTAAATGGAACACCCCGTATATTTTTTCGCCATATTATTTGCCACACTGAGAGCTTTCTAAAAATATAATATAGTCGAAACTTATTTTTATGAACAGCATGAAAACATGCAATTATTTACTTTTTAACATAAGCGGCTTTGGTTTAAATTAATGACAGTCAAATTAATCAACGTCAAATGATTGCTATTGAATTTTTTAATGCTATTTTATAGATTATCGTTATCATTTATCTAAAAAATATGGCACAAAACCAAAATTTTAAACATTTTGAAAAGTATGATATGAATAGATGTTTCATATTATCCAACGAAGACGTCGATGAGGCGGCGGAGCTTTATCTAAATAGGTACGTTAGAAGAACGAATAATATTTTTTTCAAATTTGACTTTTTTCTCGATTTCTATATAGATATCCTAAAATAAAACAGCCTGATAGGCGCATATTTCGTAAAATACAAAACAATCTAATTCAATATGGGTCATTTAATAAACCTAGGCCAAAAAATTATAGTAAAGATAATGAAGTAGCTGAAATAAATGTTTTGGCATCAGTTGAAAATACCCCAGGGACATCTTGCAGGCAAATAGAAGAAAATATCGGAGTATCCAAAACAAAATCGAAAAAATATTGAAACGACATAAATTCAAACCTTACAAGTATAAACTTGTGCACAATCTTCATTTTGGCGATCCTAAGCGGAGAGTGGAGTTTTGTAACTGGTTTCTCAATAGGTGTGAAAGGCAGAATAATTTTAAAAGGAAGATCATTTGGTCGGACGAAGCCCATTTTACCAGTGCGGGTATCCTCAATAGGAATAACTCAAGGTTTTGGAGCCAGAAAATGAACAGGTTATTTTTCCCAGGGAACGCCAGGGAAGGTTTGGATTCAATGTTTCTTGTTTTATTTTGGGAAGAAGAATTAAATATTGTATTTACCAAGGAAATTTGAATTCTGATAGATACATACAAATCCTTCAAGAAAAAGCAATGACTATTATGGAAGATATTCCCTTGGTTCAAGTAAATGACATCTATTTCCAACAAGATGGAGCTCCGGCTCACAACTCTCACGTGATACAACACTGGTTGGAACAGCACTTTCCTAATCGATTTATAGCCACGTACGGACCTATTCAATGGCCACCACGGTCTCCGGACCTCTCAGTTTTAGATTATTTTTTGTGGGGATATTTAGAAGGTAAAATATACTCCAGGAGGTATGAAACAATTTGGTAAGTGTAATATTGACATTTTGATTATATTGTGTGCAAAAAGAAGAGGGAACATAATGAAAATGAGGTTAGTTTGATTTTTAACTTTGATGATGAATATCTCAAAAACAAAACGTTTCCGAAAAAAAATATTTTTACATTCGTGATCAACGCCCCAAAGAAACTCCCGTATACTGAATTTGGCCAAAATCGGAGTGAAGGCAACTCTCTAGAGGATTACCAAATTTAAGCTGTGTTCTCAAAAAATTATTTAAAAAATAGTAGGTAATTGTCTCGAAAGTTACCTCCACTCCGATTTTGACCAAATTTGGCATATGGGAATTTTTTTGGGGTGCTGATTACGAATCTAAAAACAATTTTTTTGGCAACGTTTCGTTTTCAAGATATTCATTATCAAAGTTAAAAAATAAACTTACCTTACTTTCACTATATTCCCCCTTCTTTTTGCACACAATTTATCATTTTTACACTAAATTGGCACACAATATTTTTTAAACACCTTAAAAAATGTTTTTTTATGTTTAAATATATTTTTACCTTTTTTTCATTAAATTGTGAAGCTTTAATGTCAAAGGCCGCCGCCATATTTGCAGATTAAATCCCTAGTGTATACATGGTTGCGGCGTAAGCGGCGTTTGAAAGTAGATGTTTGCAATTAAATGGAAAAAAAGTCTAAAATAAATATAAAAACAACAGGTGTTTATAAACGATTGTATGCCAATTTAGTCTATAATAGAAAAATACTGTGCAAAAAGAAGGAGGAATAGTTGATATAAGGTTAGTTTGAATTTCTACTTTGATAATGGATATCTTAAAAACGAAACGTTGCCAAAAAAAAATGTTTTCAGATTTGTGATCAGCGTCCCAAAAAACTCCCGTATACCAAATTTGGTCAAAATCGGAGAGGAGGCAACTTTCGAGACAATTACTAAATAGTAACTTATATAAATCAATATCTTCGTTCTTTTTAACGGGTCGTAGGTCTTTCCTTTCTTTGAAATGTTTAACAGTATTTTTAAAGGTATTCAATGCCGATGTTTTCCTCGTGAGGTATAAATGTTGGTATCGGCGTTTTAATATTTCTGCGCCATTATTGCCAAATAATATGTTCTAATAATACTGATATTTTGTTCTTGACTATAGACTATTTTAAATTACAAAAAATTTGACAGTTATTTGACAATAGATTCAAAATAACACTTCAGTATCTATAATGGTAGGCATTATCCTAATAGGTAAAAGCAGCTTTTTACTGCAAATATTTTTAAAACTTCCTAAGAAAATATAAACCTGGTGGTTTAGGACAATTCTAATAACTTTCTTATTTGCCATTTTTTGATAAAAACTCTGTAAGTGGGGTGTCATATTAAAACCAAACACACTGTACTTCTGAGAGCAAGTAAATAATGCCAAATTTCTGAGTATCTTAATCAAACAGTTTTTAATTTACAATTTGATAAAAATAAATTAAAGAAAAATCAATGATTAAGACATTCAACCCATTAATTTTAAATGCTAGGTGCATTTAAAATTAAGGAAACTAAAAATCTAAATTCTTAATAATGCCCATTTATTAAAACCTAAAAGTAATTTACAGTCTTTAACATATTTATAATATTTAAAGCTGGCTTTTGTAATATTTTAAGACTTATTCAATTAAATTAAAAAAAGAAACCAAGGTTTATCCCTCAATGACCACTGCAGAGGATCTTAAACTACTGGAACTCTTTTGCCTGTCTATTTTTTCTTTCATCTATAGTATAAAATTGTTTTTGTTAAATTCTAAATAACAGTAATCCTTTTTCATGCATCTATTAAAGACGACACACCTTTGTGCAATGACCGAAACATTTTTAACTTGGTACTATTCATTTAAAGACAGTGTCAAGTTCGTCCAAAACGTATAAACAACTAAACCTATAATACATAAAGAAATTGACTATTCTTGTCAAAATTCCGCATTTTAAAACATTTTAAGAGCCAGCCTTTTATATAAAAGTTTATTTAATTAAAAAAGGTCTTAAATGGTTAAAAGAAGGTAAGTTGGAATTTAATAGCTACTTATGAAAAAATGGCTATGCAAAGAACACATTTGAAATTTAAAATATATTCATTAACAGGGAGATTGAAGAAATATGTTTAATATCCAGATATAATAATTTTGCGGTTACCAAGAAATCTGGTTTTATTCTGTTGAAGACGATAGTTTAATTTCTTAACAGGTCATTAAACTTAATTAAAAGATTATAATCAGGTCAAATCCTAAACGGAACATTTGACCTTAATTGACTGGTTTTAATATTGGCTTTTGTAAGGTTTAAAATTGAAAATCAAAAATATTTCTTTTATTTTATTAAGAGATAGAGAAAGATAAAATATTGGATGCTTCGTTAAAGGTATAAAAATATGAACACAATTTTTACCAGTGGTAGTGGTTTGCAAAATTACGTTTCATTTTTACGTCATTTTATCATTGCATTGATTGCATTTAAGATCATTTTGCCTGTTTTAGATTTTTGAAACATTCTGAGTTAGTCAAAAGTACTACAACTTTTAAATATATTTAAAACCTTTACAACCGCGATAACAAAATTTGGTAACTCGTATATATTGACTTCGTGTCTATATAAAAAAATCTTAACGATAAAAACAGACAATTGTAGGACTCATTGATACCTACCTATCCATCTTTAAGAAAAGTTGCTGTTCCAAACGACCTTAACAGTACAGAGTTGCGGCCATTTATACCTAAACAACTGCCAAATATGTTTTTTAAACAAACTTAAATAACAGAATTATAAGGATTTAAAATTTAAATATAAAACTTTCCAGCAAACAGGCTATTTACATTACAAGTGCCTAACCACATGTATAGTCGAGGCAATGAAGCAAAAAAGTTTTCGATTTTTTTTCCGCAGGTCCGATCGGAATGAGATTTGTCGCATTCGCTTGCAAAAATTATTTGTAAAATTCCCCTGTAATTTCCGGGATGTACAAACCGGATATTACATTGCTGCAGCCAAAAATGTATTTTCTCAGACGCATTTTGGAATATTTGATAACTTTGTAAATAAGAATAAGAACTGGCTTAAGTCGGGTACCCGAGGGTTTTTGAGGTCGCTGATCACGATTATGATGTTCAAATTGACTTACAGCCGACCTGGAGCTCAGGAACGCCGATGAACGCGGAGAAGGAAAAATTTTGGCGCCCGGGGGGTTTTTAGGTCGCTAAATTCAAATATGGTATCGGCAAACACCCCCCGAATACCTGGTGCGTCCGAACCTAGACCTGGACGTCATCTCCGAGAATTTTCCTGACAATATCGACAAAAACAACCCAAAAATCATTGAGCGGGAGTTTTTTGGAGCGCTGAATCCAAATTTCACGTCGAAAACGATTTCCTGAACACCTGGTGCTCCGGAACCTGGCCCTGGACGCCATTTCCGAGGGTTTTCCTGACATGATCGAAAGAGACCAACCGAAAAACTCGAAGAGGGGTTTTTTGGGGCGCTAAATCCGAACATCATGTTGATAACGACCCTCCGAACCCCCGGTGCACCGGAACCTGGCCCTGAATGCCATGGAACTTTTATCTTGACATTGATGCCATTACTATGAATGAAAACCAAACCGGATGTCTTAGAGTCTGGCGTCAATACTGCAATAGCTGTGCTTGAGCCAGTTCTCACTCTTAAGCGGCCCACAGACGATCAATATTATTGCGCAAAATATTGTACAATAATATTGCTAGTTGTCCCTAAACGGTGCAATATATTTGCGCAATAACTATATTCAATATATTGCTCAATATCTAGTTTTTTTGCAAACATGGATAAGAAAAACGTAGCTGCTATTACCATTGTTTTGACATGTTTAAAAAGAAGAAAAAGCCTAGAAGTAAATGGATGAAAGAATGGTTTAAGAAAAGGAAGCGGTATAGTCATGAAAATCTATTGAAGGATTAAGGAAACTCTGTTTTAAATTTGTTAAAAAATTTGTTTTTTTTTCACACCCGAAATAGAAAAAATAAATACTACTATGAGAGATGCTATTCCTGCTAGTCAGCGACTGTCAGTCACACTACGGTATTTAGCTACAGGCAACAGTTTTGAAGATTTAAAATTCATCAGTGCTATATCTCCACAAGCCATAGGTAAATTGTTATGGAAACTTGTGCAGCTATAATTCACAGGCTAAAGGATTATATAAAGGTAAGTAAAAGTAAAGATAATCAAAACAAAAAATTGCATAGAACTTATTTCATTTATTTCTTAATTACATTTATTTTACTGCATCTCATATTTCATGCATCTCATTTTTCATAAAAAGTTTGAAAAAAATTTAGCAGCAGTCTCATCAGTTGACTGGTTTGTGGATGTTGCACTATATCCAGCCTGGCTTTGGTTATTGTATGTAGGTGATCGGGGAAATAAGTATTGCCCTGATTCATACGATGAAGTGTCTGCGGGGCTTGCTTCGCTTGGTGGGACATAGGTGAAGGGAGTAGATGTACGACTTGCGTTAATTTGTATAGAATCTCTATGAAGAGTTCCTAACTGTCCTTCAAATAAAATATCATTAATACCTTTTTTCGCAAATAACTGTTGGTCTGGTTTCATTTTTGATAATTCTATTGCCCACGCAGCAGCAATTTTGTCGAAATCACTGTCTGGTTTCTCGAGTTGTTTGCGAGCTAAACAGAGTAATCCAGTCGTAGGATCCTCTTTTTTCTTCTTTTTCTTTATAGGACCATCTTGTTTCTGTAAAAAATAGTGTTTTTTAATAGGGGAAACATTGTGATAACATAAAAATTATAAAACTATTTACGCAACTAGTTTTCCCAGTTCCTTTATTTTTTTTACATTGCAGATTCCAAAAACAGAAGAGGAATGGAAGGCTATCGCAAGAGAATTTGAAGATAAATGGAATTTTCCGAACTGTTTGGGAGCAGTAGATGGAAAGCACGTGGCCATCAAGCAACCAGCCCACAGCGGTTCATACTATTTTAACTATAAGAAATTTTTTAGTATTGTCTTGTTGGCCGTTGTTAATGCCAATTATGAGTTCATAATGGTTGATGCCGGAATTAATGGGCGAATATCTGATGGAGGTGTGTTGGGTGCCACTACCTTTGGCAGGGCTTTATCGGATAACAAACTGCAAATTCCAGAACCCACAGGAATAGCTAATAGTGATAAAACACTACCCTTTCTTTTCATAGGCGATGACGCTTTCGCACTAACAAAAAATTTTATGAAACCTTATGCCCAAACTGGATTAACTGCCGAACAACGGATGTTTAATTACCGCCTTAGTCGAGCTCGCCGTATTGTAGAGAACGCTTTTGGCATTTTAGTATCTGTATTTGGCGTATTTCAGCGACCTATTGCGCTAAAACCTGAAAAAGCTCGCATAATTACATTAGCGTGTTGCTATTTACATAATTATTTAAGAAGAAAACAATCGAACACATACATTGATAAAGCCACCATTGATATTGAAGAATGCGAATCGGGCAATATTATTCAAGGCACATGGAGAATCACTGCACCAACATTCTTACAGGCATCCCACTCTAGAAATTCAACAGTTGACGCAAAATATGTCAGAGATAACTATTGTCACTACTTTAATAATGAAGGTAAAGTTCCATGGCAAAAAAAAAATTGCATAGTGAAAACACAATATTTAAATATATACAAATATATAAATACTTACTGTTTCTTCTTCATTCCTTGCTGTTGCATTAGTATTATTACATACATCCTGGCTCTCAACGTTCTCAATTTCCATGGTATTCTGCGATGTGCATGGTTTTTCAAAAGCTATAAGGAATTTCATTTCATTGAAATACCATAATGTTGGCTCTACTACATCACTTGTACTTGAATCATTAATTTTTTTCAGCTCTTTCCTGAAGTTGGTTCGTAATGAATTTAGTCTACTGATCAATTGTTTCTTATCAGCTTCTGGGTATTTTTCCCTATATTTCCGCAACAATTCTTCATATTGCTCATTTTTTTTATCCCTGTTACTATAGTCTTTGCTTTTTATATCCCACAACGCTGGCAAAGAATGGTAAACTTCTATTACTTCCAATATGAAGTTTCTTTCTTCGTCTTTTGCTTTTGAACCCATATTTATTTGTTTTTGTGACAAATGCTTTTTCGTATGTGAAAACTAAACCAAAACTGAAATAATTGTGCAATATTATCCACACACGACACAATAAATTACCATTGCACAATAAAAATCAAACTCTTTTTGATTGACACAATATATTGTGCAACCTCTCAATATAAATCACACACGGTCAATATTATTGTACAATATGAAATATTGCGCAATAATATTGATCGTCTGTGGGCCGCTTTATTTACAAAGTTATCAAATCTTCCAAAATGCGTCTCAGAAAATGCATTTTTTTAATGCATTTTTGGCTGCAGCAATGCAATTTCCGGTTTGTACACCCCGGAAATTACGAGGGAATTTTACAAATAATTTTTGCAATCGAATGCAAAAAACCGCATTCCGATCCGAGCAAACTCTTGATAAAACTTGTTGTGGGAAAATATAATTCGTAGCAAAATATTAGACCCTAATGAATTACTTCTTTACTTCTAGTAATAAAAAGACAAAAATAAAATTTCCAATATTTTGGGGGAGTTTTAAAATTCCCCTAAGGTCCTATATTGCCAATGGTTAAAATTTTAAATATCTAAAAATATTTTTACAGACAACCACGTTTATCCTATAAATAGGTAAAAGGAAAATATTAAATTATCTAATTTATAACAGGTGTATTTGTGCAAATGCAACCTTGCTAAAATAGCTCTAAATTTCCAGTAATAGAATGTCGGTAAATAAAATGTTTTAAACACTTTTAATTGGACCCAGGAACATTTCGCCATAAAGTTATTACATGTTTGACAAGGTAAATGAATTACTACTAATGTATTTGTTTCGTTTACTAAATGCAGTTTTGGTTTTTACCAAGTCGCGACTTTAAATTCTGTCCTTAAATGGTGTTATTACAAAATAATGTTAATTATTCAAAAAAAATTAAGGTATTTAAAATACTACTATGTTGCGTATACACTACACGCTTAATATTTTATTATTTGTTTTTTTCAATAAGATACGTCGTAAGAAAAGTTTTATTTCGTTGGTTTTTAGATTCAAAAATCATAGAGTCGCTATTTAAATTAGCTTGATAATAGTAAAGGGAGAGGGGGTAAGCTGAAGCATCCGAGAATGATGCATTTTGCATCATCCTTGGAGGAGCTTAATTTGCGCAGACGCTAGCTGTCGGACTGAATTAAGCTCACGTGTATTTAAGAGTTCTGCTTATGCTACAAAAATAACAGTTGTCAACTGTTATATGTCGAAACCCATGTGTCTTAGGAAATTTAGCTCACGTGGATAAGATCTATATAAGGGTTTTATGCATGCGTTAACCTGTCAACTGTCAATGTTGAAAAATCACGTGGCTTAAGAAATTTAGCTACCTGCTACCTGTCAACTGTCATATCTTAGGAACTACCTGACTAAGAAATGAATAAATGTACAAATGAATGAAAGCGTAATTGTAAATAATGAATGAATGAAACAAAGAATAATTAGAGACTGAAAGAAAGAGCAAATGAAACACCAGGGAAACTTGGTTTCCACTTTCGCGCGCTGCGATCCAGTACCTGCCATAAATCAAACAGGTTTTTTCAGTAGCATTTTCCTGTAAAAACAAACAAAACATAATTATAATAGCTCAAACAAACATATAAGACTTAAGCTAATTGAAGCAAAACTAAGCCCAATGTCGTTTGTGAGGTCAGACCGGTAAACGACCAAATATATATTTAAAATTATATTATTTACCACCCTAAAGAGCGACCATCCACTCCGGCCTCCCAGGCTAGTTTGTCATTTAGACCTGAACAAGGTCAATAAATGACATATATACATAAAATGAATTGTAAATAATATAAAAATGTAAATATTTAGTAATAATAAAAGCATTATGAAATTGGAAATTGGAATTGGAATTGACTAAGAAATAATCTGTCAAATTTGGGATACTTAGCCTAAGGTCTAAAATTAATCTAATTAATTAATTAAAATCAGCTAGCATTAGGGAATTATCGACTAAAATTGGAATCTAACCTTGACAATAATTAAAATCGAACCGTTATTCTAATCAACCGTCAAATGTCCTTGGGTTCCAATCGAGAACCATGTGACTTGGACGAGATGTGAGGTTATGTAAATGCTATAGAAAAGGCGACCATTAAATGCTAAAAGGAGATAGTTAATTGGTTTAGAAAACCTAATTTTCATTGACGTATATTCTCCGTATATTTTAATTTTACGTTATACTTGTTTTCCGCTAAAAAGCAAATATACAGAATTATTCAAAAAAGTTTTTTATCGAATGGTCTGCCTGACCTTTAATGATTTAAGGGTACTGTTTTTATTGTATTTTTTTGTTGGTACCCTATTTTTCTTAACTAAAGTACGCCTAAGCGTGTTTAAATTAAACTTTCAAACGCGCGCATGTTTTAAAGGTTACCATGGTACATCAATCAACAACACGAGAAATGTGAAGTCTAAGATGACATTGCCAATCTTTAACCTCGAATTTTAACACATTATATATATATATATATATATATATATATATATATATATATATATATATATATATATATATATATATATATATATATATATATATATATATATATATATATATATATATATAATTATATATATATATTGATCTGACATGAGTACTTTATAACGTCAAATAAAATATTACTATAACAAATGTTTCAAAAGCAATAAAAAAGCGTAAAGTATTTGTGGATAACTGATCTTTAAAACACTTGCTCTATTTTGACAACTCTGGCTACGCCATCTTGCTCAAAAAATCGCGCGTCTTTTAAAGACCTTAATATTCACCTTTATCGTAATATACTATTTTATGCATTTAGTGTACCCTGAAAAAGAAATATTGAAAAAATACCATATTGTTTTTAAATATTTATTTTACTCCTAAAACTTCTCTTAACGTAAAACTAAATTGTTGCACTAATACAGAACTTTTTCTACTAACTTTATTTAACCTAAAATTTTATAACCATAAAATGCAAAAAATATATTTTTAGTTTCTTT
>JAHBCN010013536.1:10000-24226 GCA_019359885.1 Listronotus oregonensis | reverse complement strand
GTCAGAAATATACCCTGTGGGACCCTTAACTTTTTTAAGAAGGGGGAAAGAATGGAAAAGTGGGGAAAAGTCTACAATTAGCTAGAAATTTTTCTTTACTACAGAACCCAAGAAACGTGAAATGGATTTTAGCCCCCGGGGATAATCCGCAAGGCCCCGTAAAAAGGGGGAAAAAGTCAAAATTTTATTTTTAAATAAAATTTCATAAAAAAAATAATTTTAACCCCCCCATAATTCTTTAACTAAATAGATATTTTTAAAGTCCGTAAACATTGGGATAATTTTTAAAATAATTTTTAAAATTTTACCAAAATACGAAGATCCACTAGGAATTTTTTTTAAAAATTTTTATTATTTGGTGGAAAAAAAAAATTAAAATTCAAAAAAAAAAATTGGGGATAAATACAACGCCCCTTTTTTTTTAAATCTACTATATTTATTTCTGGAATTACAATGAAAAAAAAGGGTCTATATTTTCCCTTTTATAAGGAAAAAAAATGTGTTTTTGACCCCCACTGAGGAACCCCGGGGGAACAAAATACATTATAAAAGAAAAAAAATTGGGGTTTAAGGGGGGTAAAATATTTTACACTTTGTTTTTAGTGATAAGGGGGAAACCTTCTTTTTTTGGTTTGGGTTTTTGGTCTTGCAGCAAGCCCCCGCCCGACCCCAAGACCAAGAGGGGCCTTTCCCCCCCAAAAAGAAAGACCAAGAGGGGGGTATGAAGTTTTAAATTTAAGATTAAGACTGAGGGGTAAGACTAGGAAACCCCAACCCCGGACCTGAAGACTTTTTTTTTTGTCCTTTTTTTAAAATTAAAATAAATATTAATTTTTTTTATATTTAATATACAGAGGTATTTCAAAACAGACATGACAAAAATGTTGAGAACTCCAAAAAAGGGGATTTTTTTATGAGTAAAGGTTTTTTTTAATAAAATAATAATTAAATCGATCATTTTTTTTTTTATTAAAATTATCTAAAAACGATAACAAGTAGATTCAGTAACATGTTTTAAAAAAAAAAAAGATTGGGGGCCAATGATCCGAAAAAAACTTTTTATCTCCAAAACCGTTTACGAAGAGAAAAAGAGAAACAAAAGAAAAAGCGGGGAAAATTCTTACCTATTCCTAATGTTTTTTTAATTAGGGTATCTATGACCCCCTTTCTGGGGCAAAAAAAATTTTCCAAAAAAACCCGGAAAAAAATTTTTTTGTGCCATACTGTAAGAAGTGGCATCAAATTTTTAAACTAAGATATAAAAAATAAAAGTGATGGTTTAATAAAAATATATTTTTTATTTTATATAGGAATACTTTTATATAAATGGATTTTAAATTTCACTTCCGGTTTGGGGGAAAAAAACAAAAAAAAGCCAAAAAAATAATGATGACGTCATTTTTGTCAAAACCGAAAATGATATATAAAAAACCCCTATGTCGACATTGTACCTATATGACAGTTCAAAATTTTCCCTAATATACAGGGAAGGATTTTTAAATTAATTTTGCTATAAATTTTTTTTTTTAGGTTAAAAGCTAAAAATAAGGAAGTTTTCTTGAGTGGTAGTGAATTTTTTTTTGGAAAATTCCCCAAATAGAGAATAATTTTACATTTTACGCCCTTTTTCTATAATTTTTGTAAAAATTTAAATTTTTTACCATTATAAACGGTTTCGGAAAATTATCTTTGTCGCACCATCGAGCCACCTTGTATATGCAGAATGTTTATAAAGTATTTGTACAAAAATTTTTAAAAGGCAAATGTTTGACGATTTGAACAAAGAAAGTTTATTTGAACTGAAAAGTTTTCTAAATGGGGTTTTTTTTTTTTTTTTAATTTTAAAAACCAATGTTTTTTCATTTTCATTTTCAGGGAAAATTTTAAAATTTTTAAAAATTTTAAAAATTTTTTTTTCTGTCCTCAGAGCCCCTTAGTATTGAATTTTATATGTTCCCCAAAAAAATTTAAATATTTCCTATCATTTAAATGAAGCACTATAAAATAAAAAAACCCCTACATTTAAAATACCTTTTTTAATCAAAATAATTTAAATGTATTATACATGTAAGGTTAAAATTGGTATTTTTTAAAAAAATTTTAAACAAAAAAATAGTCTCCATCTTTATTAATTTGTAAATATTAAAACAAAATATTTTATTTAAGATTATTAATTTTTAAATTTTACTCCCAAAAAAGCAAGACCAGCAAAACTTTTCAGCAAGACCAAAACCAAGACCAAGATGGGGGAAGAAAGCCCAAACTAGCCCGGGTTTTGGGGCGGGGCTTGCTTTGCCCATCACTAGTTTTTTTTTAAAAACAATAAATATCTTTTTAATAAAGAAATACATTTACATAAAATGGCAAAATATTGTTCCCAAAAACCCCAAAAAAAAAAAAGAACCCCCGAAAAGCAAATCTAAAAATTTTATAAATAAATATATAATGTAAAATAGGAATATTTTAATAGGTTTATTTTTTTATTCAGAAATAGTGAAATTTTTTTACACTTTTTTATTTTAAACCCCCTTTTTCGAGGTATTTTGGGGTTTGGTGTGTAAAAAAAAAGGTGGGGGATCTATCTAAACTATGCAACCACTGCCTGTAGAGATATACTTTTATATGCTCCTTAAATGGGGAAAAAAAACTATTGGAAAAGAAAAAAAAATAAGAGAAACTAAAAGAAAAAAATTCCAGAAAAAAAATTTTTTTTAAAAAATTTTTCTCTCTGGAATAGTTTAACTGCCCTGGTTTTTGCTACCACACTACCTTGTCTAATTTCAGGACTATGATTTAAAAAACCTTGAAAAATTTTTTCAATTTCTCTAAGAGTATTGGGTTTTGATGGTTTAATCTTTAGTATGTGAAACGAAAGTCTCGATGTTGCATCTGATTTTCTGCCAGTGGGTAAAAATTTCAGTGAAAAGAGAAGCAGGAGATATAAAAAAAAACCCCCCAAAAAAATTTAGAGTCCTACCCAGAACCCACAAAAAAATCTGTCCAATTTTAAACGTCTTATTTAGAAATTCCCACCCCCCCAAAGGGTTTTTTTTGTATTTAATTATTTTAAAATTTAATTTAATACAACTTTTTAAAACAGTTATAAATCACTATACGTAATTGGAGAAAAGTTTTTTGAATTTTTTTTTTGATAATTGCGAATAATTAAAATTTTTGATTTAACCCCGGTTTTATATCTCAAAATTTTTTTTAAATAAATCTACAACTCAGCTGTCTACCGAACTCTTCGACCCTAATTTATATTATAAAAAATTTTGTACTGAACTTTAATTTTTTAATTATTTTTAATTCAACGTTTCTCCTCGGCCCTGATATGCCATTTCCCAACCCTGAGCAGAGGCGGTAGAGGTAGAACGCAGCCGTTGTCAAGGGGGGTTCAACGCAAAAGGTGTATTAACTATTAACTGAAAAATTAGATACACATAACTCAAAGTTTTTAGTTATTTCCCACCCCTGTTTGCACGTCGATGTGGGGGGCCCCCGAATCTTGTATTACATGCCCCAGTTGTCGGTTCTCGGCCCAACCCGCTGGGGTTGCCGGTTATTGGCAACTCCAGCCGCTAGCGTATGGGACGGATCCAAACCCCGCTTAATTTTTGTTGCATAAGTGCTGATGAGTTAATGACACCTGTGCCTTAAACAGGTCCCTGAGATACAGGGCGACCTCTCAGTGTATCTGTCTTACTGGGTGATGCGGGGCTCTGCCGGGGTGGACTATTTTTCCCAATTTCCCAAAAAGAAAGCGCACAGAACCGCTTTCATAAAAAAAGTGACAAAAGTCACAACCAGACGGGGCCGACCGAAATGGGTGAATCCGTTCCGAAAGGTCCCCCCCTGTTGGGAAGGATCTCTAAATTCAAAGAGAAGGTTGAAAACCGTTTTTGTAGGGAAAAGGAAATCTGGTTTAAAAGAAAGCGGATAGAATTTTTTTTGGGGGAAAAGGGGGAAGATAGGGCCTCAGAAGGTACATCGGTTCCCCGTAACAAGGCCCCCGGGAGCTACCCACGTCACGATACCGGGAGAGGAGAGCATGACGGATCTAATCGTCTGCTGTCATATTTTTCCCGGAGACAGGGCACCAGAACACAATTGTGCCGGGGCCGGGGGGAAAAAGGGGGGATGTAAAACTCTCCCCCAATTTGATATCAGATTCATTAGAAATCTGATTATATTGGGAGAAATATTAAAAAAGGGGGGGAAAAAAACCGAGCGTCGCGGTGAGGGGAAAAAAACCATCACTTTAAACCTAACCAACCGAAACTAGTTATAAATTACTTTTTTTTCTTGGAAGAGTCCAGAAGACTAAGAGCTTAAAAACTAAACTACCGTAAACTAAAAAAAATTTTTTCAAAATTTTTAATTTAAAGATTTAAAGGTTTGGACGAAGAGAAAAAGCTTAGATGCAGGTTCCCCTTTTAGACACTATAGTGATGAAGAGACAAACAAAGTGGGAAGTTTGGGGACAATAAGGAGGGTCGGTGAGAAATTATTTTAGCTTATTTTTTAAAGTTGAAGCCGACAAAATACCCATAAACAAGCAGGATCTATTACTCGTCGTCGTTAAATAAAAGAATAAAGGTTGCCTATTAAAGGGGAGTTATTAATAAGGCGAAGGCCTTGTCTTTGGGTCAAAAATTTACGAGACGCCCTTCTCCAAACATGAAAACAATATTCCAAGCAGGGTCTGACCAGGGAGATGTACGAAGGTATATTGGTAGGGAAGAAATCCTTTCTGGCTCAAAAGAAGAAATCCTTGCTTGTGGCTACGAATATAATGTATTTGTACCAATGAAGGTCGTTAGCGAAAGTAACGCGTAAAAGATTAAATGACTCTTTGTTCCGCAGAACTTGGGGTCATAAGTAAGTGGTGGACGTTTTTCGCCGCAGCGAACATGACTGTATTTTTAAACTTAAGATTTTTGGTGTCCATTCAGTATTAAGTGAAGCATTTGAGAAAAAAATATCGGCGTTTTACTACCTTTACTTTCCCAATCAAGCTTAGATGCTGGCATAACAAACAGAATATTGAACTAAATTAGCAAAAATATGGTTGGGATTGATTTGGTAAAAGAAGATCGTTGAATGTAGAGAAAACAAAGTTGGGTCCGTACTAAGCCCTCATTACCTTTCATTAATGTTTTGAAACCTAAAAATAACCATCTGCCATAATTTAAATAAAAAAAATAACCTAAAGTCAAAAAACAACTTTAGATAGAAAACGTCAACAACAACTTTATGCAAGATTTCATCGTTTGACACACAGTTTTAAGATATTTTTTTTTGCATTAGAATAATAACAAGAGTTTCCTTCCGCCAGATAGTCGCTAGACTGACAGAAACTAACCAGTATTTAAAAGGGGTGATAACCAAGTTGTGAAAAACTATAGACCAATTGCTGTTTTAAGCACATTTTTAAGAGTATTTGAAGGGTATAAATAAAGCATACTAATTGGTTTCCTTACACAATGTAATCTTCTTTCAAATGTCAATATCATGTATTTTTTAGGACGGATAGGCATCTGATATTATTTAATTTAAAACATTTGTTTTTACATTTTGGACTAAAAGTTTTAAAAATTGATTTAGTGAGGTTGCTTACCATATAATAATAAAAGAAATATATTGTAAAAACATTTATAACATTATTAAAATAAAAGTTATGTTCCATTTTTGTTCTGTTGTATTTATTGTATTATATTGTAATAAATGGGTTGCCTGCCAACACAGCCGTACTTCCACGTAGACCTAAAAAATTTTGTTAACCCTCAATATTCCATCCGTTAGTCCAATATAGACAACCTCATACCAATTTCACCTTAAACCCAAACCTTACTAAATTTTGACTATTTAATAGTTAGATTACAAAACAAACTTTTCGTTTGTCTTCCACTTTAATACTATATTATATATTAGGGTACATAACTTAAAAATTGTTCTTTTACCTCATTATTTAAAAAATCAACAACCATAGCGTTTTAAGAAACCCCATAAAAATATGTTTCGCTACGACTCTGGCTAACAGAGCTTGGATTTATTATACAATTTTTCTTTATTACGTATTCTGGTCTTTCGTTTTGTTGATAATTAGCACTTTATAAATGTGTTTTGTAGGAAAAATTAATTATTTACGCTAGAAATGCTGTAACAACTGGAATTAATAAATTAACGATAAACTTTCTGAAAAATATACATTATGGTTTGGGAATATACAAGTAAATAGGTTACCATAATAAAGATTTAGATAATAAAAAATCATAAATTATTTTGAACAACTACTAGCGTAGAATATTAAACAGCCCAAAAAAGTAGCTAAGGATATTTAAAAGGAATATCTATAAATATAACTTTTAAACTTCCCAAACTATAGAGTTAACATAGATACTTGATAAGAAAATTTTTAAATGGAGTTGGACACTTGTTTCTCTCCACTGAACCAACGGAACAAAAAAAAGAGTTAGTTCTGTTCTGTAATCTTAACACATTTACTGTGGTTCCTAGTGGTTTTCAAATTGTCTTAAATTTTTCAAGTAGGTTCCATAAAACGGCTTCCCCCATGTAAAAGATTATCCAACGAGGACTGAACAAGGTCATATTTGTGTTTTCCTTATAATTAAAAAAAAATTGAAAACAATATTGTAGGTTTTTTTGGGTAGAATATAAAATAATTTAAAAAAATAAAAACAAACAATTTCCAATTTATGAGTATGTGTTTGAAAGCGTCTCATTTTTTTCGATAGTTTTTAATAAAATGATTTTGTATTTATTTTTAGTAATAATATAATTAATTTTTCACTGTATAAAATGGGGAATTAAATTACCGAATTAAAAACACCAAAAAAAACAATATTTTGTCCATGTCAGCTGTATTACAACACATCCCACATTGAGTTCTTACTACTTATGTAAAACAGTATTTAAAAAAATAGTTTTGCTGTTACTAAAAATAAATATAAAATGATTTTTCTTGAACCCTATCAAAAATAATGACTCTCACAAATGAACCACAGAATAAGGTGTCCCATTAAGAAGTGTTTTTTGTTTATCTTTTTTTTTCAAATAAATTTACTAAATTCTTCAGGATTCTACGAGAAAAATACACAAGATGGTTATTTCATTTTTATTTAAATATAAATAAAACCACAAATATGGCACTGTTCACTGCGTGCAACATTAGACAAAGAAAATATTTTAACACGTTTTTGAGTTGCATTTTTGAAACAATTTTAACGCTAAAAACAGATCACGGCTAACTTAATTCTTCTCGGAGATACAAGGCGTTTGTCAAAACTTGACAATTTCAGAATTTTATCTTGGCTGTTAGTAAAAATTAAACAAATATAAATAGATATTTATGTAGACTTTTTTAGAACTAGTAGGGTACCTAATCTTTTTTATCAGGTATGCTTTAAATAAATAAAGCAAAGTTGTTTTTTTTAAACGAACATCCTGTTTATTATTGTCTAATTGTTTCAAAAATAAAATCTATTGAAACCCACACATTACATTTATTTTCAAAAAATTGGTTACCTGTTAAAAAAAGATAAATCCAGAAGATTAAAATTTTGCACACCTTGTACAAATCTACAATGCAAAAACTTATTAATTAAGTTGATTTCTTTCTAAAATATTATTAAATTAAATTATTAGTCAACTGCCCCTTTTTTTTAAATTCATTCTTAATTTCAACTAACCAAGCTATTTTGTTAAAGAATGGTTGCCTTAGAAAAAAAAGGGAGAATATTTTTTTAATAAAATTTCAAGTTGGCTTAGAAAAAATTTTGAGTGCAAATTTTATTTAATTTTTGCAAAGAAATAAGAATTACACACTACCAGGTTTTCGTGTTTTTTGGGTTTTAATTTAAATTAAATTTTAGTTTAAAATATAATTTTATTAAATGTTATATTAAGAGTAAAAAAAAAGAAAATGGTTTAAGATGTACTTTCTAATCTAGATAAAAACAACCAACATTATTACTTTTAAAAGACTAGTTTTCTGTGGATTCCTTTTAAAAAGACATGTCCTAAGAATTACAATTAAAAAAATGGAATATGTTGTTGCTAATACAACAAGGCGTTCATGAGAAATTAAACCAAATTGGAATTAACACTATATATATATATATATAATATATATATATATATATATATATATATATATATATATATATATATATATATATATATATATAAAAAATATATATATATATATATATATATATATATATATATATATATATATATATATATATATATATATATATATTATGTAATTAAAATTGCCGAAATATTGTTAATTTTTTATTATAAGAGATACAATTTAGGTTAAATTAGCAAAGTTGTGTACATTTTTACGCTGATTACAATAACGATAATAAAAAAATAAATGAAAATGATTTACAAGTTTTAACAAAAGTATACTTTTTTTTAATGCAACACCCTGTTTTTTGTTACGTTAATTGAAAGAGAATGTAATTTTCTATATAATTAGTTATTTAATTTTTTCTTAAAATGAGAAAAAAGGGAGATTTTTTAATTTTAATGTATTTTTCCATAACTGGATGCAGGCAGCCATGGAATTTTAAAATCGATTTTTTTGTACAAATTATTATCGAGAGCAGACAAAAATAAAAAAAACAAAAGATAAATGTGTAATCCATGATGTTTTAGTGACAACTAGTAAATCATAAGGAAACAGTTTATTTATGCTACTGTTGTTTAAAATGTTGTCATTTGAGAAGTTTGATATGATAGAATGTTCAAATTAAAAAGGCATCAGGCTTTAGGAGCGAAACTATTTCAAAAGAAATATGCCAAACAGAAGATTTTTTTTACCCTTTATCGAAAGTTTCAATCAAACAAAAGTGTTTCTGGGGGTAGAAATTAGAAAACCTTTATAATTAATCAACAAACAGAAATTAATGTTTTGGCATATTTTAAAGTTTATCGTGAAAACTCCACTAGAGACTGTAGGTCAAATCTTGATCTATGCTAGGGAACCATTAATAAAATTTAAAAAAAAAAAAATTATATATATTTTTTTGGAAATGCTGCTATAGAAAATCCAAACTTTTTACGATTAATTCTTTAAAGCAATGATACTAATTTTAGTAATAGAGACATGATTAACCGAAAGAACCAACAATATTAGCAAAAACTTCCTGCGCCATCACCCTTCAATTCACAAAGATGTTTTTGCTTAAACGTTTGGTGCTGCCTTTATTGGATCAAAAATTGTTGGATCTGTGTTTTATAAAAGATCTTTAACAGGCAAACAATATTTTGAATTTACTAAGAAATGGTTGAAGGGGTTTTGGATGATGCCAAATAGCTATTATTAGCATAATTTTTTTATTAATGTTACTTAGTTATGTGTTATTATTAAAAAAAAAATGAAACTACGATGTTTATTATTTTTTACCCAAGTAATTAGAAGGTTTAACAAATTATATCCTTTATGGCAAACTTTATTTAAATTTGGTTTCTGTCATAGCGTACTATGATATAATTTATACAAATAATGCGATTTTAAGAATTCCATGGCTGCCTGCGTCCACGGAAGACGCATTTAAATTGAAATAACTCTGCTATTTATCATCCTAGAAAAATTTTTAATAACTAATTGTATAGAAAATTACATTCTCTATCGAATTAACGTAACAATAAGGGGCGTTGTATCTCTTATAATAAAGAAGTTAGCAATAGTGCCGACTTAATTTGAGCACGGTTTTTATATATATATATATATATATATATATATATATATATATATATATTTAATTTTCGCCAACATGTTTAGAGAAAAGTTTATTGTTTTTCACCCAGAGGATGCAAGGGGGGCGTTCCACATTTTGTCGGGTGAATTTAAGTTTGTAAAAAGATATAAGGGAAAACCGAGGGTAAAACATTGAAAACTTGGCACCCATGTTTAATCTAAGGCATCAAGCCTTCGTGGATTGCTATAAACATAAGAACAAATGAATTGATATATGTAATTAATTAACCTAATGTATTAAATATTAAATATAAAATTCTATTTTTCAACAAAATGTGTACACAAGAACTCCTTGTATACAATGTATACAATCGTAATTTTAAAAAGTAATAAAATTTACAAGGAGTGCAAAATTTCAATACTATATTCAGGTTCTTGATGTTGTTTTTTATAAATACTTAATTTCTTTAAAAACAAACATAAAGTGTAAAGTATCAATAATTAGGTGATTTTATTTTGAGACAAATAGTAAAATAATACACAAGGAGTCCCGTAAAAAAGCAACTTTGCGTAAAAGTTTTAGGGCACTAACTCATAAAAATATAATGCCACTGGCTTTTACGCAAAATTCTATACAAACCTAATTTTAAATTTTATCTTTACTAATCACTGATTTACAAAGGTCTGTTGAAATGGTCAAAATTTGAAAAGCCCTGTATCTCCGAGACTATCTGTGTTTACTGCCGCAGATCTGAAAATCGAATTTCCAAAACGTGTTATCAA
Source organism: Listronotus oregonensis (assembly GCA_019359885.1). Taxonomy (NCBI): domain Eukaryota; kingdom Metazoa; phylum Arthropoda; class Insecta; order Coleoptera; family Curculionidae; genus Listronotus; species Listronotus oregonensis. Next base: position 13,710 of record JAHBCN010013536.1, on the reverse strand, counting down.
ATGTGCTCTTATGTCTCTTGTACTTTTCCTTATACTGTGGGAAAAGACGAGACCCTGTATATTGTCTACAAATGGAGGGAGAAAACGTAAATAAAAAGCTCTTTGGACCTTAAACCGGAATTGCCTTGTGATTTATTAATTAAAATTTAAAATAAAAAACAAACTATGAACACAAACAATTTAATCTTTCCACACATACATACATAGCCGGTTCCACCCACTCCTCTGCTAGAACGCCAGAAAATATGAAACGAAAAGAAAAGGAAACAAAAAAAAAAACCTTTTCGCGTTTTATGTTGATTGAACGAATTTTAAAATAAATTAGTTATCGAATGCGTAAAAACAGGGAAACAAGTATTTTTTTTTTTTTAATGCGATATTCAGAGAGCTTCATTTTGCCGGGTTTAAAAATTCAATTTGATCTACCAAATTGAAAAATAGAGAGCAAACTTCAAAACGTTGGGCTTTGGGGGCAAATATTATACGTCGAGATTCCAGCAAGGAAACAGTGTATAATGCGTACACGTATATAGCGACTTTGCTAAAAATGCAAATATTTGGTATGTTTGAAATAAATCATTCATTAAATTTTAGACTGAATGAAAACTATATTTTATTTATTATGTAACAAAGATTTTTTTGAAAAGAGATATGACAAAAGCCTTTCAGTGGCGGCTGTAGGATTTTCAAAAAATTTTATTTTAAAAAACGGAGACATTAAACCCCAAACCCCAAAAATTACCAGATGCTCAAGGGGTTTGTTTTTAAAAAAAATTATTTTGGAATTGGCGAAAAAAAGTTTTTGCAGCGATCCCAAAGACAATTTTAATTTTAAAAGAACCCCTTTTGTAATTTTTTCATAAACTTGATCGAAGTTTATCGTTATTTTAACAAAAAATATCTGTATTTTTTGTGAAATTGGGGAATCTGAAATATTTGCATGGGAAAAAATTGTTGAGTGAAGAAAATTCAACTGGCTATGGTTTTTAGAAAAACACAGATAATTTTACGAAATTTGGAATTTGTCGGTGAAATTTGATTAAATTGACGAAAAAAATACAAATAGAGAATTCACTTTTAAAACTTACATTTTTCTTGGGAGTTTTTTAAAAATATCAACCGTTTTTCGCAAATTCCAAAATAAAAATTTTTCTTACAAAGTTTTTCTTGAGGCCAAAGCATCTTATGATTTAATGTGTTGTCTCAGTTTAAAAAAACATTTTTAAAACCCTAAAGCAGTTACTGTAGCCTTCCATTATAAGAAAATTCAAAAAGTACCCGTAAAAATTTAACAGGAGCGTATTACGCTAAAGGAAGACAAAACAGAAAAGGGAAAAAATCAAACTAAAAAAAACTTTTTCTTGCTACCAAAAGGGGACTACTTAATTTGACAATTAAAAACCAACAAAGTAATTTATATTTTAAGCTACTTAAATGTTATTTTTCTGTGGGATTAATTAGTTTTGGTTATGGTTGATGGGTCCCACGCCGACGGTTTTATTACCCGTCTAAATGCTTTAGTAAATACCGATTTATTTTTTCCAAAAGGGAAAAATTTGTAGGGCCAGTACCCGTCCATGTGGAAACTAGATGAAAAAACAATTATTTTTCTATAATTTGTATAATTTTATTATAAATCCGAGTTATTGGCAAAAAGGAATTTGATATCGATATTCGAGACTCATACCTACTTGAACTGTCTTTTTTAAAAAAGGACCTTTTTCCGTCAGATAACTTAAGTATTGTAACTTGTAGCAGTGTCCTTGGGGAATTTCTACGTCTCTTCCTTTTGCACTTACATCATAAAAGCCGAGTGTATTTGCGAAGTCGATAGAATGACCTATAAAAGGACATTTTAGTCTGTGTTTCTCCTTTTTGATAGGACCCCATGTTCTTAGAATTGTCACCTAGGTTTTCAAGTCTTTGACGCCTAGTAGGATTTAGAGTTGTTTTTGAAATCATCTATTTTTCTTATTTTCCTCACCTGTTTTGATTGTCCGAGGACTGGCTCTTTGGGGCCACTGAAACTTCTAAATGAACCGGATCTTTCTAATTTAAAACTGTTTTTTTAATGTATGAATGAAAATTATCAATTCTTATTGGTGCTCTGCACCCGAGTATTTTTCTGAGAGATGCTTGAGTCCCGGATCAAACACCTTGTTGGAGCTCATGATTGCCCCCAAATGATGCTATTCCCAAAACAAAATAACATAAAAATCCTGCTTTGGAAGAGGGGAGAAAAGGGCAATTTGTCAAAATGCCCTTTAAAATATGTTTTATTTAATTTCCTACTACAACACTTTCAAAATAATAATAACTTTTATTCTACCAAAAAAGTTTTTTTTAAAGATAAACCTTTATTTATTTAGTAAACTACATGTCCTAAAAAAATTAAAAGACAATAAAAGCCGTCTGAAGTCCAATGTAATATGTGCCCATTTGTAAATTATTCATAAGACAATGAGGAGTTCTGTGTGAGGTCTCGTTTTACGAGTAATAAAACAAAGAGAGTTACACTTATGAAAAATATACATCAATTTCGTGAACGGAAGAATAAAGTATTCAATTGAAATTTTAAATGGGAAAAATATAAACTGATCATTCCGTACAAAAACATTTACAATGATAATAATTTTTTTAGGAGCGGTTAGGATACCAACGGGACGTTAAATATAGTAGAAACAATCGGTTAAATTTATTCTCCTTTATTTTTTTTTTAATCTGGGAAAACCACAAAGACTTAATGCCAAACGCTGACGTGGTTGGTTGGTTTAAACGGGGTAGGACGCGGACTAGCGGGTAGCCCGCGTTTCTTAATTTGGGTCTAAAAAGATTTCACCAAAATTTTATGCAGAAGCGGGTTTCCACTCGCATTTTCTAATCGAAATGTTCTTTGCACGTTGGGCATTGCTGAAGCTGTATATTCTCCTGTGACAGTAGTCCTACTACTTGTCATATATCAACTATTAGTATTGAGTTGTATCTAATTAGCAAAAAAGTTTTTTTTTTTTTTTGCGCCGGTGGAATATTTTGAAGGTGGATATAGACACCCTGTAAAATTCAGGTTTATTCTAAACTGTATAATGGTCTTTAGCCTACTGAATCAAATAAATACGGAAAGCGAAGTGATACCTTCTGCATCAGATGTAGATATCACCGAGTTCCCCATTGGGTCTATAATCTTTACTAAGTCAAATTAGAGTACCGCCCCGAGCCGCATCTCGAATCGATTTTACCATAGGAACGTTTTACATTTATGGGAAAATAAAATTAAATATGCCCCCGTCGTTTTTGATTACTTTAGAATTGCGGTGTTTTGTTTTGCATGGTGCCACGCCCCAAATCGAATGCCACAAATTTCGTGATGTAGATCCAGGTCGCTGGTTTTATTTTAATGTTTTTGGCAAAAGTTGGCGAGAATAAGAAAATTTTTTCTTCGATCGGGTGTAATTTTGATTTTTTATCGGTTTATGTATGTTTAATTTGAATGAAAAATAAGGTGCTTTAAAAACGGAATCACGCATCATATTTATGAAGTACGTAAGATAAAAAAATTGTAGTCCATATTGCTCGTAATACTTAAGTAAATAAAAAGCATACAGTTTAGAGACCTGGGATATTGGGCTTGTGTAAAAATGAAGTCTAGTAGCTTTTTTTTTAATGTTGTAATTTAATCAGTCACCAAATTATTAACTTTTTAGTTATTATAA
>JAHBCN010013536.1:0-5000 GCA_019359885.1 Listronotus oregonensis | reverse complement strand
CAAAAAAAACGCTTTTTAAACATGTCACAGTAATAAACGACAAAAAATTTTAAAACGGGGAAAACATTTAAGTTTCCGGGGTATTTAATTTTATATCACTATTAAAATTCAAAAACAAAGAAATGGGAAAACCAGAAATTTTAATTTGCCCAAAAAAAAATTAATTTGCATTTAAAAATGTTTTAAATTAGACATGATTCGTTTTAATAATTTTATATACATTTTGGGGTTTTTGGCAGTGGGAAGTAATGTTTATTATTTAAAAATAAATAAAAACTATTTTTTAAGGGAAAATTTTTTTTATATAAAAAATTTTTTAAATTTTTCATTATTTTGTATACCCTAAAAAAGTAAAAAAATTTTTTTTTTTAAAAAAAAGATTTTAAAAAGAAGTTTTTTTCCCCGGTTTAAAATTAATTTAAGTTTTATCAAAAACAGATGCTTTTAAATCGATAAAAAATATGTTTTAATATTTTTATTTTAAAATATTATTATATTTAATATATATATATATATTTAAATATATATATATATAATATATATATAATATATATATATATATATATATATATATATATATATATATATATTATATATAATAATTAAAAATTAATCATGATTTAAAAAAGCATCAGTAATGTTATCACGACTAAAATATATAGTGAAATATGAATCATTCTGTTTTGTAATGGGGCCGGGAAAAAAAGAACTTTTTTTACTATAGTAGTATCCTTGTTTGACTTTAATATTACATAAATCTATTTCAATAAACTCAAGTATAAGATTTGCTTCCTTTTATTCACTTGGCCCATGTTTTTTGACCAAAAGGATATACTGAATGATAAAAAATATGAAGTGTTCAAAATGAAAAAAATGTATGGGTCCCCTTTTTTAAAAAAGGAAGTCGTCCGACCAGTTAAACAAATATTAAATAAAATATATCATTAAAAACGCATCGGGTGATCCAAAAAATATAAAAATATATATATATATATATATATATATATATATATATATATATATAAATATATATAAAAATTTTATATATATATATATATATATATATATATATAAAAATATATATATAATATATATAAAATATATATATATATATATTATTATATTAATTTAAATAAAAATTCTGTTTATCGTATTATCATTAAAAAAATATTTGAAAGGTTTAAAAGTATATTGCATTTAATATTTCCATTTTTTTTTTTCCATTGTATCTAAAAGTAAGCGTAGGCAGTAATTTTACTGTTGTAGACATAATGAAAATTAAAAAATTTTTTTCAGATTTTATCCCAAGTAAAAAATGTTAAAGGTAGACATATCCAATGTCGTTTTTTTAAAGCCTTTTTAAAAACTCTTTTTTTGGTTATATAATATAAAAAAATTTTCCCCTTTAAAAAGCTATTTTTTAAACAAATTTAAAAGCAAAATGTCAGTTTTTTTTTATTTTTCAGTTTTAAAAGGGGGAAAAAAAAGTAACCGGGCCCACTTAAAAAAAATTTTGATTTTTACTAATAAAACCGGTAAGGTCGACATTAATTTAAAAAAAAACCCCGTATACTTTGACCACTGCCAGCTATCCCTTGGGAATTGGGGAAAATGGGGCCCTTTGAAATCACCCTAAAACATCGAAAGACCTTCCACACTTTTTGATGTCACAGGAGTTTCCCTTGGTCTACCAGAGTCAAAAATACGGTTTTTTGGTTTAAAAAGCACATTGAATTTGGGAAAACCCAAAAAATCCCTTTTAGCGGTGGCTATATTTTTTGTTTTAACTAAAGATATATCCGCCTTCACCTTAGGCTACCCTTTGGGCAAAAACCCGCCATAGCTACTGGGCATAAAAATAAGGAAAACCCTTTTCACACTTTAATATATTTTACTTGGGGATTTAAAGACGCTACTGAATTTTTGGGGACTTTTAGGCAAAGAATTTAGCATTACACGCGGAAATTATTACTGCAGAGATGCCGCTGCGTGTCCAGCATTCCCGGTTAGCCATTCATGACTCAAAAAAATTGTTATTTCGCAATTTTTAAAAACTAATATTCTACCAGAAAAAAAACAAATTGTTATTAATTTTCAATTTTTTAATTGAGACGATCACGCGATTTTTTTTGGTATGCTGAAATTGTCGGTGTTGAGTAAGAATGCAATTTTGTTTAACTAAAATAGGAATACATAAAGTTTTAAATTATGTTATTATTTTGACAAAGAAGAAAAAAGTTAAATACTATCGAAAATTTTAATTTTAATTTTTATTTTTAAACCTAGAGATTCCGGAAAAGATCACGTTTCCCCAAAAATTTTCTTTTAAAATATATATATATATATATATATAATATATATATATATATATATATATATATATATATATATATATATATATATATATATATATATATATATATATATATATATATATATATATATATATATATATATATATATATATATAATTTTAAAAGTTAAGGGGGGTCATATAAAGGGGGTGTCCATGAGGAAATGTCAATCCAAAAATTACGGGTCTGGAAACAAAAATTATAAAAATGAGTCCGCAGGTTCGCTTAAAAAAAACCCCCCTTTTTTTTTTTTTTTTTTTTGAAAATTAAAAACCAAAAGTTTTAAAAAATTAAAAAAATTTGAAAAAAAAAAAAAAATATTGTTCAAACATACATTTTTTTTATTTTTTTAAATTTTGTTAAAAAAAGGGTCGAATTTTTTTAAAAACTAAAAGGTTGCTCATATCAATTTTTAAAAGATACCTTTACATAAAAGAAACATATATTTAATTAAAAAAATGTAATACAGGGCCAAACCAAAAGTTGGGTTATTCAAAATAAAAAAGAGTGTGGGTTTCAAGAGAAAAGATTAGAGAATCCGTCATACCAAAATCCCCGGGGATCCAAAATTTTTACTCCAATATTTACATTATCATAGATTTTTTTAAAAAAAAAAAAAAATTAATATATAAGTATATATAAATATATATATATATATATATATATATATATATATATATATATATATATATATATATATATATATATATATATATATATATATATATATATATTTTATTAAATTAATTTTTTTTTAAATTATTAAAATTTGAAAGGATCAGAATGATTATTAAAATTTTTCTAATAATAGATTCCATGATCCCAATATATGCATTCCAAAAAAAACCCAGATACCTTAGAACCTTTAAAATCGCGGTAAATCATTTCAAAATCGTTTGCTCATAGTCATTCTGGAGAAAATAAATAAACACGGCGTAGCCGGAAGTTAGTATTTTAACTCCCAACTCGAAAGTTTCGCAACTAAAATGAGACGATTGAAAATTAAATTATTTTTTTCCCCGGTAGTTAAAATTTTTTTTAAATTAAAAAACTAATAAATAAAAATTTTCACTTAACCGGCGACATTGCCGAAATTTAATCGAAATAACCTGGGGGAACTAAGTTATAATTTTGTTATTAAGGCGCAAAATAAACTTCGCAGTGTGTATATTAATGGGGTCCAAGAGTTTCCCTCTTGACCCGAAATATCAATCAGAACGCAAACTTTATAATTAATCCCCCTTTTGTTGTAAATAATGTTAAATGTAAGAAAGTTCTAAATACGGGCACTGATACCAAAAACAATTAAAATTAAAGATATAAAAAATATATATATATATATATATATATATATATATATATATATATATATATATATATTAAAATATATATATATATAATTAATTTTTTAATAAAATTTTTTTTTTTTTAATAAAACAATTGTAAATATTGGAGAAAAAAATTGGGGTCCGAGGTTTTTTTGGATGAGTTTAAAAACAAACTTATTAGGCCTTTTTGGGGGGAAAAAATTTTTTTACTTTTTAAAAAAAAAGGGTTTTTTTTAAAACATTAAATAATTATGTTGTCATTTTTATGTCAAAAGGTATACTTATTAAAAATGATATGAGCAACCGTTTTGAGATATTTCGATTTTAAAAATTAAACCCCTCTGTTTTTTTTATAGAAAATTAAAAAAAAAAAAAAAAAAAATGTATGTTTGAAAAATTTTTTTGTAATTTTCAATAAAATTTTTTCTTTAATTATGTTCAGCAAAACAAAAACGGGGTTTTTTAATTTTCAAAAAAAATGTAAAAAAAATTTAACACCCTGTATTTGAAACAAAGGCCTTTTGGGCCATATTTGAAATTTGTTTACTTTAGACCCTGAATAGATCTGAAGATTGAATTTTCCCATGAATCACCCTTTTTTGACCCCCCCTTTAAATTTCTTTAAAATTCAAAATTCGAAAAAATTTTAAAAAAAATATTTTGTTTTTGTGCCATTTTTGGGGATTTTGTAAAGGATGTATCAAAAAAATTTAGTTTTTTTAAATGACCCTTTTTTTTGTTAACTTTTTTTCGCATCCAATTTAGATATTTTTTTTCAGCATATCAATCTCTAATTTTGTTTAAATATTCCCTTTTAAAAATTTAAAAAGGGGGAAATCCGCTTATCTTTTTGTTGTTTTGTTTCTATGGTTTAGGGTTTTTTGAGAGTTATAATAACCTATATGTTATAAAGATTAATAAAAATGTCAAAAGAAAGATTAATTTAAAAAAATTTTTTTTAACGTTTTTTTCTTGTTTATATTTCTACTGTCATGTGATATCTAATTACTTATTAATTATTACTATGGCTGTTTTATACTCAAAAACCTTAAAACCATAGAAGCAAAAACATTAAGAGATGACATTTTTATTCTAAATTTTTATTTAAATGCGAATATCTCGTCAACAAGAGATAGGGGGATGACATGCCAGATAAAAATACAAATTTTTTGCAGAAAACAAAAAAACAAAAATAGGGAGTCATTTAAAAAATGCACCTTGTTCATGTTCGGGGTTTTTTACACCCTGTATACATAACGTTGTTCGCAAAAAAAGGAGAAAACCAAAAATTTTTTATAAAAATTTTTTTTCCTTTGAA
>JAHBCN010013535.1:0-24363 GCA_019359885.1 Listronotus oregonensis | reverse complement strand
GATTCTTGAACTATCGAGAACGGCCCAAACTGTATGCGCGGTAGCAAATTTTGAATCGTTCTCTGACAGTTCCAGGATTATCAGACATTTAAAACTCGAACGCAATCATAATCCCGATACGAACGGTTCTAGAACTGTCCCAAAGTCCTAGAAAAACGCGAAATTAAAAGTCTGAGAACAGTTCTTTAAAAACCCGATCAGGTAATTTGGGATCGCACGCGCCGGACGGTTCAGAACAGTAATTTACCGAACCCGAAAACAGCTTATAAGTTCATATTTTCGATCCTGATATGACAAAAATTTTAAAAAAAGTACCGCTCGGAATGCCTTCTAAATTTTATCAGCGTATACTTTCAGACAGCAAATATGTTCCAAATTCAAAAAAATTCTGGGTGTTATTTTCTATGACTGGCCGAGGATGGTTGAAATTTAGCAATGGACTTAGCAGTTTAGAATGTTTAACAAAACGTCATTATCATGTTATTCAATGATTTTAGTAGGCAACCTGTCAAAATCTGACATTTTGTTAAACATTCAAACCGTTGTTTTTTAACCTGCTAAGTCCATTGCTAAATTTAACAACGCGATCATCATTGGCCGTCAGTATTATATTAGGTTTGTTCCAGCACGGGCCGTCACCGAACGATCACGCCATGCGCGTGATAAAAGTGGTTCCAACAGAGACGGATGGTTATCGGACGATCCTGTTTTTACCAACAAAACTTGGGATCGTTTAGTTACGGTTTCAGAACGGAATTCTGATACATGGCCTAAATTAAAACTGTTTGGGTTGACTTGCGCATTGAACATCTTGGCACTGGATTTTTGATTTTTAAAGCTGTTTCATGTTTATTGTTTCATATTTCATCTTCATATGTTTACTGTTAAGGTGGATTATGAAGAAAAGTTAAGTTAATTTAAGTTAACAAAAATTAAGTTATTATAAATTAAGACATTTGTGTGAAAACATGCCAATCAGTTTAAAAATAACAATAAAATTTAGCATACGTAGGGCAAATCACTGTTAATAGGGTTTTCGGGATTTCTATTTTATTGGTGCACTCTCTGGCAGCTGTCCGGTAATTTGTTAACTTTAAATAAATATTTTCCAAAAATATAAATTTTGTTACATTTTTTATAACGCATGGGAAAGACGAGTTTCTGTAAGCCTATTTTATGATGTTATTGTGTGGGAATTTAATTATCTTAAAAGGAAACGTTTATTTCATTTTATGATAAGGTTAAAAATTAAAAAATTAAGAAAGTTAAAAGTTGTTTATCTTTTTTAAATTAACTTAATTTTTTTTATTTGTATAAATTAAAACCATTTGATCACATAATGTTTATCTTTTCTTGTGTGACTTTAACTTATTTTAACTTAATTTAATTTTTCTGCATAACCTAACTTTATTTAGCAAATAGTGTGCAACGTGCTTTAGCATTTTCTATTTCCTCGCTTTTTAATTATTCAAGAACATTAATTTTTAATCTCCAAGCACATCTTTAAATTTAATTATCTTTAAAGATGAGTGACGATATTATTGATATTTGCTAACTTTGATCACAAAAATAATAAGTATAAAAGTAGGGTTATATTTTTAAAAACAAACAAATTCAAAAACTTTTGATTTGCAGTCCCAAAACGATCCGCAAAGGGAAACCAACGTTTTCTTTTCGTACCGTCACGAAACTATTTTAAGGCCGCGCATGTCTAAGCGCACCAAAAACAGTTCAAAAACGATTTCGAAACGATACCGGACTTCCGTTGGAACAAACCTATTATTTTCCCCAACCATAGTCGTTTCCTTAAATTTCATGCTATCCAAAGAAGTTTCTTTCCCCAATGATATATTGTTTATAATAAAAATTGGTGCAGTATTTTATTAAATAAACAGTGATGATCGCGTTTTAAATTACAAGGGACTTGCAATTTTTAAAAAGTTAACAAAGGTTTAAAATATTTAACAAAATGTCAGATTTTGACAGGTTGCCCACTAAAATCATTGAATAACACTGACAATTTGAAACCAAACGCGTTCTTTTCACGGCCGTAACCCAAACCAAAAACAATTATTAAAACAAGGACCAAGTTCCTATTTAAAAATCTTAGCTCTAAAGTACTAAGATCTAAATTCCCTTTTTTTTTTGGATTGGAATTTTTTTACTAACCGTGGTATTAATTAATGTCATTTTTTTATTATTTACAGTTTTTTTCATTAATACAGTAAAAACCAATAAAAAAAAAAAGGGAACAAAATTGTGGACAGAATTTCTTTTTTTAAATCTCATGGCTGAATTTTTGGACAAGAACTTTAATTTAATAAATTTTTCTAAATGTTTTAATAAAAAAAAAATGGAAAGGGGGATCTCGTGCCTTTTTTAGTATACTGTAGGTAGAACCTAACCATTAGACTGAATATCATTTACGAAAACTGCCCATTTTAATGTCCTTGTTTAAGGCGTGAAAAAGTTAAATTTTAAGACAATTAACCTCAGAATCAGGTTTAATCAGACTGAAACTTTAAAATACCTCCAAAATTAGGAAACTCCATAATTTTGATAAGCCGGTAAGTAAGTGAGTCAGTCGGTCAACGAGTAAAATGGCGATTTTTCAAAATCACTTATTCAGAAACCACTTGACATAACATTTTAACTTTACAGGTAATCAATTTATAAAAATTTTTTAACCTTTACGTCAAACGCTAACGAAGTTATGATAGGCGGAACAAGGCTGAAACGTTTGTGAAATATAATGCGTGCGTTAAGTGAAACTTGCTAGGCTAACTACCGTGCGCCTAGATTTTACATATACCCATACTATTTGTAACTTACATTAAAACTTTAATCTTGCATAATCCTATAGCTGAACAATTAAAATAATAATTTAAAATCTCCTGAAAATTTTTTAGGAAGCCGGGAACTTTTCAAATTAAAACGGGTAAATTCCAAAATGTTTAAACTTTAAGTTAAATTATTTTAATTATTCAATTACATGAATAATTTTTTTACATTTTTTGACTTATTTCTCTTACCTCATTCAGGGGGTCAACTGAGCCATGGTGATGTCTCTAAAAAAAAAAAAAAAATTTTGACACCTTGTATATAAAAATTGAAATAAGTTCGAATTATTGTTTAATTTTTCGGAAGTTATTAGATTTGTCACCGAAACGTTGATCCTATTTTATTTTATTCTTAAAAAAGTTTTCCAAAGTATTTATAAGGCACATTTGCAAATACAGAAGGGTCAATTGATAGGACATGCATCTGTCATGTCCTTGGAACCTGAACAGAAGTGGTCGGTGCTAGCGGTATGCATAGGTGTGGATAATTTTATTTTCTGGGGGGTAATGCAATATAATAATATGCTTTCTGTGAAATAACGCTTCCTGTATCCTCCCTTACCAATGACAATGCGGATATGACTAAATATTATTTTTTATTAAATGAATCTGCAACAATATAGAATCCATCTACAAATTATATTATATTTTAATTGTATGTAAATTAATAGATATTGTTATAGGTAATATATTAAAATATATTGTCCCAATATTGTTAATGTTGCTTTTAATTTCAATACTATGTGTAATTTTTAAATTTGATTACATTATAATAAATTAGGTTAATAATATTAATAATACAAACAAGGCCAATGTTTATTTTATATATATATATATATATATATATATATATATATATATATATATATATATATATATATATATATATATATATATACCGGTGACAATCAAATCACTACCCAGCCCTTACATTCATATTTTAGGATCACATATAATATTATAAAATGCCGATTTTGGATATTATAACATGTATCTATCACTTCCGGTTTAACGGAAACGAACAATTTGATTTTTTCAATGGAACACCCGTATATTTTTCGGAATTTGATTTACGTTCATTTCTGGTTTTTATATTATATCCTATACCCGCCCTGCTTGTTTTTGAGAAAAGGGCGATTGAAGATGTCCAAACGACCGCACATTATGCAGTTTTATAGAAAAACAAATAAATGTTATAAAAATTTGTTGTGTTTAATTAAATTCTTCCTAAAGACCCTATCTGTGAAGGTCATTACAAAACTACCTCCGGTTTTACCGGAAGTGCTGCAAAAATTGACTTTTCTAATATATTTTTTAAAATTTGGATTCTACGGGTCATTCCTGATATAAAGTTTTTGAGAAAATTGTTTGCCCCTATACATGCATAATGTGCGGTCGTTTGGACATATTCAATCGACATTTTCTCACAAATTAACAAAGATATAGGATCTAATAAAGATTTTATATCAGGAATGACCCGTAGAATCCAAATTTTAAAAAACATACAGGGTGTTGCATTAACATTTTTGAAGTAACATTATTAGAAAAGTCCATTTTTGCAGCATTTCCGGTAAAGCCGGAAATAGTTTTATTATTACCTTTACAGATAGAGTCTTCAGAAAGAACTAAATTAAACGTAATAAATTTTTATAACATATTTTTTTTCCCTAAAACTGCATAATGGGTAGTTTGACAATCGCCATTTTCTCAAAAAAAAAAAAGCGGTAGGATATAAAAATAATTTTATATCGAAAACCTGCTAAATTCCGAAAAATATACAGGGTATTCCATTGAAAAAAAATTTTTTTTTCCATTAAACCGGAAGTATACAATTGTATAATATTCAAAATCGGCATCGATATAATATATTATCTCAAAATTTGAAAGCCATATGTTTTTATTCAAGAAAATAAACACCGGTATATATATCTTAAAATACGTAAGATCTTTGGTTTAACATTAAGAAGACCTGACAGACTTGTTTAAAGTCTGCGTTTTTTAAATTTGAAAAAAATAGAAGTAAAAAAATTATGAAATTTTCGCTCAAAAACCTTTAATATATGTATTTTTACATACATTATATTTTTATTACGAAAGAAAAGAAATAAGACCAGATGAGAGAGAGTGGTCTCTCAAACGAGAGAAGGGTAATTACGAATCAACAGATGTATTTATTAAAGAGATTTTAGAATTAAAAATGGTATTGTTGTCATGCAAATTAAAACTTTTATTACAAAATAGCTTTTTAACAAAAAGGGGTATTAATAGGGAAAAACATTTAAGATAAGGGTTTAAATCATTGTCAATTTATGCCTGAGTTACAATATTTTTTCGGTGATCGTTTTGTTATAGAATTGTGGAAATCATTCACTTTCTTTCGGAATGTATTTTGATCTAGGGAAACCAAATTTACTTTTGCGTATTTTTAATTGCCTATGCTATAATCATTTATAAAGAGAAAATCATGCATTAATGAATAGTTTTATAAACGTTAATAATACGTAAAATTACTAGTAAATAATAGGCAAGGTACATATCTAAAAACAGGTAAATAAATTTTTCGACTATCTTCTTAAAAAATACCGTTTTCAACTCCCGAATAAGGAAAGAAAACAGCACTTTACCTCCTTAAAAAGGTAACATTTTTACCTTCCTGTCAATGTCTTATGATTTCAAATCTTACGTTATACTTTAGGGTAAAGACGGCTAAGAGTACGCATAGGCAAAAACCACGACTTAAGAGTGAGATAGATATAATCTGTCGTGCTCCCAAATATTTTATGTACCGGCGAGTCGACTGTTATTTGTGCATTATTTCCCTAATCATTGTTAACAAAATACAGGTAAATAATTATTTTCAATAGTTTACTTATAATCTTCTCACGATATATTTAGCGGGTTTTTACAGCAACGATTATTTTGCGGAATAATGTAATGTAGTTCCATTTAGACATTTTATAGGTTAGAACATTGCATGCATTCTAAGAGTACGCGCGTACTCTTAGACTCTGCGTACTCTTAGACGGTGCGTACTCTTACCAGATGTCTACTTTTATAAAGGTTAAAATATTTTTAGTTTGAAATTTCGTTATAATCGCATGTAAAATGGGAAAGTATACCAGAAAAACAGACAGAAAACTTATATTTACCGAAGAAAGTCTTAAAATTGCTTCGCAAAGGATTGCGAATGGGGAAAGCAAACGTCGAGGAGCTGAATCTATGGGTACAAAGGAATCTACGCTTCGTAAAAGATTGAAGGCGGTAAGTACACAGATACAAGTTCGGTTTTAAAAGAATACTGGAGCAGAAAATCTTCTTTTATTTTAGGGATCTGTCCCGCAAAGCCTTGGTCGATTCAATCGAGTTTTCACGAATGAAATGGAAATTGAGCTGGCAAATCATTGCTGAGATTTAGATTCAAGGTTCTACGGGTTAGGTACAAAGAGTCTTCGATCTCTTGCATTTCAGTTCGCACAGTTAAATGGTCTAGCACATCGATTCAATGAAAACAAAAAAATGGCAGGAAAGGATTGGGTCTACTCATTTTGTAAAAGACAGAATCTTTCCTACGTGCTCCTGAAAATGTAGTCTAGGTAGAGCCATGGGGTTCAATAGGACTCAGGTTGAGCATTTTTTAAAAACCTTAAAAAGATAATGACTGAAAACGAATTCCACCACATCGTATGTTCAATATGGACGAGTCGGGATTGACGACTGTTCCCAATAAAATACCCAAAGTATTTGCACAGAAAGGGAAAAAACTGGTCGGTAAGGTTGTATCAGGAGAAAGAGGCCAAACGATAACCATCGTTTGCTGCATGTCACCAACAGGAATTTTTGTTCACCCAGCAATGATTTTTCCTCGTAAACGTATGAAACCTGAGTTGTATTATGGAGCACCACATGGGACTCTTCCACTGATTTTTGACTCTGGATATATGAATTCCGAAATATTCAGATATTGGTTGAAACATTTTCAGGCATTTGTCAAATCATGTGAAGGTAATCCCACACTTTTAATCCTCGACAATCACATATCACATCGTTCTTTATCCGCAATTCTTTATGGTAGAGAACATCACATAACGCTACTTTCATTGCCACCACATGCCAGCCACATGATGCAACCCCTGGATCGCAGTTTTTTTGGTCCCCTTAAAACAGCGTATTCTAACGAAGTAGACAAGTGGATGACAACTAACGCAGGATTAACAGTAAACCAAACGCATGTTGCTCAGCTTTTTGATGCAGCATACTCTAAAGTAGCTACCATTCCAGTGGCTAAAAATGGATTCAGGAAAACGGGAATTTTTCCGTACGATGATGGCATTTTCAGCGACGAGGATTTTAGACCATCGGAAGTTACCGACAAACCGCGAAATGTACCAAACGATGAACATAATTCCGATAGCGATAATGAGCCTTTGATTTTAATCGCAGAAAAATTAAAGATAACCAAGACTACCAAGAGCCATCTACCAGCAATATCGAAATTCATAAAACACCTCCGAGTACACCGATAAAAAAATAATTCATCTACAAAATTTATATCACCTTCACAGATCCATCCACTTCCTAAAGCTCCAGTCAAAAATGAAACACGGAAAAGACGTGCACAAAAATCAGAAATTATGACAAGTTCTCCTTTTAAAAACGCCCTAATTGATAAAGAACCGTCTACGTCCCAACCGAAAGCATGTGTGAAAAAGAAAGTCTTGCAACTCTCCAAAAATATAAATTCTAATAAAAAAGGAAAATAAAAAACGAAGAAAACCGAAGTATGTTGCCCCGGTTGCAGTATTGCTGAGAATGGAGATGACTGGATTTTGTGTTCTCAGTGTGACGTATGGTGGCATGAACACTGCTCCAGTTATGACAATGAAGGGATTTTTACTTGTGATTTTTGTACGGTCCAAATGTAATGCGTCTTCTTAACCGCAAACCAAGCGCGCTCTTACCCAACCCGCTGGTTAAGAGCGCGCATTTGTAGTTTTTTTTTTGAGTTGTTATTTTTTCCTCATAACAAAGAATAATGTTTAGCTTTTGTTACAGAAAATGATAGTATATATGTTACCTTTATTGATTTCATGCTTGTAGAGTTTTTATGTTCAGTTAATTATTTTTAATAAATAATATTTTATTAACTGCGTACTCTTACCCGAACTTCCCCTAACAAGTTTTTAATCCAGGGGTTTATCCAAACAATCAAAACCACAATTTAATAATCCAACACAAAATTCTAAAATATTTTTAAAAATCTGAATGAAAAGTTATAAAAAAATATATACATTCCTCTAGAGAAAATTGCATTTCGTCCCTTGGATTTTTGCTTCGCTTCGCATTGTACGACAAATTATCCGCGAAAGGAAAAAAGGCACTCCTTCCTTGTTATGTAAATAAGTATTATTTTAAGGGTATTTTACAGTTTTATTGATTTAATATAAAGAAAATATAATTTTTGCCCTAGGGCTCTATATAAGTTGACCTTAGCTGACTTATTCTTAGGGTTGTTACCTAAATTTTCGATAAAAGGTTCTTAATTTGCTCCATAATAGTGCATAGGGCTGTAAAAGAATAAAAATACATCTTGAAAAACAGTATCGTGCAGGTTTTATATAGAGGTAGATTTATGGCATCTTATTTACATACCTTTATAAAAAATTGCATCATTGTAGATAAAAAAAATCTGGGGCAAATGACTAGACGGCGAAAAATTTGCAATTAAAATGTTCCGTGGGAGTATTACACGTCGTACAAGTATTTTAGAAAAACATAGGTAGGTGTTTGTACTTGTATTATAATATTTATACATATACATACACAATATTGATTTTGAAATAAGGAACTATTACGTTACAAATGAATATCTTTTAATAAGTAGTCATAATAAATTACACATTGCAGATATTATGTTACAAATAAGAAATATTATTAGATCAGTATACTACATATAGTCTATACCTAAAGTCCAAAATTTCTGTCAGTGACTCATTTAATACCGGCCACCCAACCGACGAATCGGCTGCGTAAAAATCTAACACAAGTAAATGATTTTTAAGCCTATGATATACTTTTCCGCTCAAATAACAGTGAACCGGCCAAAAGTTTCATCGCCACGTTGTCATAATTCGCAAGGATAAATCACCAGCCAGCGATCGCACTTAAAATAGCACGCCAATATGTATTGAAATCATTGTTATCGGGAAGACAATAAAAGTGGCAACACACATTCCTTAGTTTACAACTTGAAGAGACTTGAAAATAAGCGTATCGACAGGGTTTTCGTGCTGTTCGATGATTTTATTTAGTTATTATTGATTATGGACAGATTTTGTAAGTTTAAATTTTAATTGTTATACAGGGTATTTTCTAAATATTATAAATTTCTAATAATTGTAGTATATAGATATTGTTTTGTGCCAATTTTATAATAGTTTATCTTATTTAGTGTATATAATTGTATATAAAGATTTAGTGTTGTTAAGTGCTTTTTAAATTTTGTAAACTATGAATATTAACCAACCTTTAACTAGTTATCCGCCTATAAAAAAAACTCAGTTAACGTTAAAAGAACGAATAAAGGTTAAAAATGTTTACCATGGGATTCGGGAACGAAATCCAGAACTAACCACTTTGGATGCTGCAGAGATATGTGCAACTTTAACAAAAGTTAATTCGCGTACGGTATTCAGAGTTTTAAAAGGCAAAAGAATCAATATTAGTAATTATGCGGATACTGGAAAATGCGATTTTTTCGCTATTTTTTTGCACACTTTTTACTTTTCGACTGTTCAACATGAATCAGAGGCTGTTTTTTTGGCTGCCTCTTATAGTATTAAAAAAAATAATAATTGAATTGTTTAATTCCATTTTACGACATATTCCTTTAAATTCTGTCATTTGCAAAAACATATTTAAAAACCATACTATGTTAACATTAAAAAAACACTTTAAAAGTAAGAAAAAACCTTAAAGTTCAATAAAAAGTAGGTAAAACGTTTACGCCCGAATTCACCTCGAAATTTAAAAATGTTGACCTGTTACCAGGTTGTAATAGTTTTCTTTATGACATTTTTATAAGGTATGCGAACCTTGCTTCGCTCGACCCACAATGTTTAATCAAAAATATTCTCGATATGGAAATCCTAAATATGGAACACGAAAGACCCGAAATAGTTATTGGGTTCTACAAGCTGATGATCTCAGAGCTTTCGTGTTCCTTATATAGTGGATATTTTTGATGAAGCAATGCGTGAATATCGTATTTAAAATGAGATTACAAGATCGGTGGTGAATTGGCAAGTCGGTGTAACTTGGATTGTCTATCGTTCCCGTTTTTACATCTTTTTTAATTTATGTTGAGACTAATATTTTATTATTTTTTTCATGTAGCAAAATAAAATCAGAGAAGGTAAAATTAAAGTAAAAATGTATTTTTTTTGAAAAACGTTGAAAATCGCCAAAAAACTCAAATTAGTGTTCTATGACCTCAAAATAGGAGGTGTCCAAATTAAGCAAAAAAATTACATTTTTCATTAATCTGAATAATACCAAAATAATATAGGCTTGTTACTAATTTAAAGGGTTGATGAAAATGTGAGAAAATAACTTTGGCTTGTAAAAAATATTTTCATGTTTTGACGAAAGTTTATCATTTATTTTCTAAAATGCATACGCCACTGAAATTGATTCCCCTGACCCCACACAACCCGGGGCACTCTAAAAGCGAGCGATGCGTCATTGACAGAAATTTTGGACTTGAAGTATAGTCAAGAAATGTGTTTCCTGCAAACTTTTGTCCTCATTGAACAATAAAAAAAGCTTTAATAATTGTCGTATAAATCTTTCGCTTCGTGAGGCCCTTTTTATATACATACTACAAGATAATGCCATAAAAGTTTTTAAACATGTAATCCTTTGTTTATAATAGTTTTATAACTTTGACAAAAAAAATAGAGGAATACTGTCAAACTTATAAAATTATTATAAACAAAGCATTCAAATTTTTTTAAAATTTTTATAGCGTACCTTGTTGAAAATATAAGAGAAGGGCTTCCACAAGCAAAATTTTAAATTTTTTAAACAATTTGTTAATGTACAATAAAGACAAAAGATCGAAACAATTTTGTTAATTAACAATTGTCTAAATTGTTAAAATATTAACTTTAAGTTAAATTTTCAACAAGAATACATTCTTTGAATTATTTTGAATAGACCATAATTTTTAAAATTTTTTAATTAATATTTAATACTTGGGAGTTTGGACTTTTTTATCGGAAATTTCCTCCTCTTAAAGGATCTTTTTTGCAATTTCCGCTTTCTCTTATGGTTTTTGAGTTATCATTAAAAATCGAAATGGCCTTATTTTTTCTTCGTTTTTTGTTAATAACAATTGAAATTTTTATTGGCAGAAAAAATGTTAAAGCGCGTTTTTCAGATTTTCATTCTGCGTCGAATGAGCTATCTATTTTTCGCAGGAAACACACTTCTCGACTAGACTGATATCTCCTTACGTAATTGTTGCGGATAACTAGGTGGTTGCTCGTCCACAATCTATTCTTAAAAAATATTTAATTAGCTTCTTTTTAACTATAGGCTTATCATTTTCTTTAATTCAAAGAATCTTCGGGCACCTTTAAGGCCGGACCGCTTCGGTTCAAGTCCCAAATTATAGATTTTGTACGTACAGTGCGTAAATCGGTTTACTCTTACAAACTTACAGGTCGCCTAAGAACTTTAAAAACAAAAACCAAAATACCCTTTGACAATTAAAAAACTTATCATCGTTTAGGTGGTAAGTTGGCCACGGTGTTTAGGATAAAAGTGATGATGGTAAGCTATAATTAAAATCAGAATTATTTTAACTTTGTTATAAAAAGTTTGAAAATTCTGAAATGTTTTTTTTTTTCACAATTTATGATGTAATCTAATAAAAAAAATGATTTTTCAGGCGATCTACTAGTTCTTAGAAGTTAACCAATTCTAATTAGGCACAAAATCATCGAATTTAAAGCTTAGAAATAATAAACAAGCTTGCTTGAATCACAGACCCTCGCAGAGGCAGGCGGAAATAACAAGCTAGATAAGAACAATCTTGTTGCCACATTTTATAAGAAAATTCGAACTTAATTGCATGTCTTTCGTACATTTCTACTGGTCAGATTCCATTAGATTATATTTTTTTTAAATGAAATTAGGCACACAAAAACTCACTTAACCAAATGTTAACCTACACAGGGTGTCCGGGGAAATGTGGGAAATCTCTTGGATATAAAAAGGAAACACGTAAAGATACTTTAAGTTTATATAATTTTTTTTCGTATAGGCCACCACTTCGGAGATATTGGCTCCCAAAGAGTCCCAATACAATCAAGGTTTTTGGACATATCTATTGAACCACCAGGTATATTCCAATTTTATTTTAATAAGATGTAATACCAAATGGGACTCTTCAAACTATATGCTATCAAAAGAAGTGTTTTAAATTACTCACAGCTGCAGGAACGGACTAGCTGTGACACTCATGACCCCCTCTTTTTACGCTTTGTATTGATAAGAACTTTGGACGTTTTTTACAAACCTTTATTAACTGAAAATTAAGTACTTTATTCATGTCGCTCATCTCAATCTTCGTTCTAACGTCCTGACTAGGATCCTTAGTAGTGATGAGCGAGACCGGTCTTGGTCTTGGTCTTGCAGCAAGACCAAGACCAAGACCAAGAATGCCTTTTCGCTTGCAAGACCAAGACCAAGACCGAGGTGTGCAAGACTACGCAAGACCAAGACCGACCTGCAAGACTCTTGCACTTCTGCAACTTTTTTTGAAATTGTACTATTTAATTGTTATATTTAATATACAGAGGCATTTCATACAGACATAACAAAAACTGTGTCAAGAACTGTCAAAAGGGGCAATTATTTAATAAGTAAGAGTTTCTTAAATAAAATAATAATTAAATCGATCACTTTGTTCTTTTAGTTCTATAGTTCTTTAACAACGATAACGAATAAATTTAATAACAAGTTTCAAGAATAATGAGATGGTGACTCAATGGTCCGACAAAGCTTGACATCTCCAAAATCGTTTACGACAGAGAAAAACTAGGGGTACAAAAGTTATGGAAGCTGAATATTACTTTTATCATTTTAATGTTTTTTATTTTTAATTAGTTATTAAGTGATGTCACTTACAGGGTGGATTAAAAATCTCCAACATTCAGAAATACATGATTTTTGTTTTACACTGTAAGAGGTAGCACCATTACATTGCTTCTTAAAATTAAGATAATGTGAAAGTAATGGATTAATAAAAAATATATTTGCCATATGATAAAGGAATGCTTTTTATATAAATGGACTGTAAAAATCACTACCGGTTTAGACGGAAAAGTCAAAACCAAAAATAATATTTAAAAACCATCTACGTCGACATTGTTCCTATATAACTACAATTTCCAGCATAATATACAGGGTGGCGATTTTTTCTGAATTGATTATTCCCCATAAATTTTTTATTTTAGGGGAAAAGCTAAAAATAATGGAGTTTTCTTGAGTGGCAGTGGAATAATAGAAAAATTCTGGAATAGTAAATAATTTTACATTTTATGCCCTTTTGTCTATAATTTTTGTATGTTTAGTTTTTCACTATAACGATTTAGGAGATATCGAGCTTTGTCACACTATTGGGCCCTCTTGTATCTGCAGATTGTTTATAAAGTATTTCTACAAACTTTGTACGACAAATTCTTAACCAATTTAAAGGTAAAAAGTTCATATAAACTAAAATGTTTTTTAAATAACTTTTTTTTTTGAATCAGAAACCAATGATAACATATCAGAATTATTTTCACATATTATTATATTTCACATCTGGTTGAAATTAAAAGTCTTTTTTTTTTCTGCTCACAAAGTACACAGTTTTGTATTTGCTTTAATTTTATCTGCTTCTTCAAAGAAAATTTATATAATTCTTATCCCTAAAATGTTTCTTTATGCCACCAAATGAATAAAAGAAGGTTGTGTCTTAATTTAACCAAAAATAGAGCGCTATAAAGGGGTGGATTTACGCAAAGGCTGAGTAGGCTGAAACCTAGGGCGGCAAATTTACTATTAATTTTTTAAAAAATGTAATGGTAAATTAATATATTTTTTTAATATTTAGCGAATAGATAAAAAAATCCTGAAATTTGTTTGTTTTAAAGAATTGTTAATTAATATTCTGTATGTTTTATTTTTGTTAAATTTGTTTTATAATTTTTTATAAGAATTACTAGTGTAGTTTACATTTAAAAAATATTGACATATTAGGACGGCAAAAATTTATTAGCCTATGGGCGGAAAAAAATTAAATCCGGCCCTGGCGCTATAAATAAATAAACGCCTTCATTAAAAAAATGCTTTTTAATCAAATAATTTAAATGTACGTTTAAGATTAAAATTGGTATATTTTAAAATTTTAAAGCAAAAAATATAGTCCCCATCTTGATTTATATTTAAGTATTAAAAAGATATGTTTTATTCAAGATTGCTTAGTTTAAATTATTACTACCAAAAAAAAAGCAAGACCAGCAAGACTCTTGCAGCAAGACCAAGACCAAGACCAAGACCGGGTGGTGCAAGACCAAGACCAAGACCTTCTTTTGGCTTGCAAGACCAAGACCAAGACCAGGCTTGCAAGACCAAGACCAAGACCAAGACTAGCCCGGTCTTGGTCTTGGTCTTGTTTTGCTCATCACTAATCCTTAGAATAAAAAGAAAAAAATATCTAGATTAGTTTACAGGTTAAGTGAATACCATTCACAGAACGATGGTAAATGCCTTTCTTCTTTATCGATATAATTAAAAAAAAATCTCAGGCTCTATATTATGTAAAGCAAATAAATGGTACAATTATGGTACCATAGATGTCGTTACAGCATTTTTCTACTTGCATTTTAAAAACATATTAAAATTATTATTAAGCCAGACGTATTACAATGGACCGCTTCCAAGTTTTATGTGAAATAAATTTTGATATTTGGAAAAAAAAAGAAATATTTTTAAAAAATACCTATTTTAAACTAACTTTGAATAAAGAAATTAAAAATAACATTAAAAATCCTAAAATCAAAAGACCTATATCTTAATTAAAAAAATAAACAGATTATAAATAAAAATGTAGATTTATTGACAAAAAATATAACATATACTTGAAATCGAGGCTCATGATTAAGATTACTTTTGATGTTGTTTTAAGACGAAAAAATTAGAAAATAAATTATACTTTAAAAAACTAAAAAAAACCACGTTTTAGTAACAAACCGAACTACTTTTCTTGCTTCAACTTACTTTTTCAACAAGTTAGACAATTGATAATTAACCAAATTATCTTATAAATTTTTCGCTTCGCGGAGCCCTTCTTATATGCATACTCAACAAAATCACATCATAAAAATGTTTAATACTGTTTATAATAATTTTATAACTTGAACAAAAAATTAAAAAATTTCGAAAGTTATTTAAACATTTTTTCTAATGTACAATGAAGACGAAAGTTGGAGACAATTTTGTTAATTAACAATTGTCTAACTAGTTAAAAAAATAATTTAAGCTAATTTTTTTACCGAGAATGAATTCTTTAAAGTGTTTTAAATACACCACATATTTTTTTAATTTCTCAATTAATATTTAATTACCTTAAAAAATTATTTAGTGTGACGTATTCGGTTTTGACGCCATTCACGCGCAACCATTTCGCGCGGAGGCCCATTTTTATCGTTAAATTAAAAATTAAAAAAAATCGAAATTTTCTCCTCCTTAAGTTATTTTTCATTTCTTTAATATTACTAATTCATGAAATATGGGCAAACCACAAAATATTTGTTTTTTATCTTTAATTGTTTATAACTTTTTCAATTGCTTATCTTACTTGAAACATTACTTATGAGCTATCTCACGTATTTTTAGGAGCAATAGGTATCTCCATTTTTCACTATATCACATCTTATCACTTTGAATATTAAGAATTATATATATATATATATATATATATATATATATATATATATATATATATATATATATATATATATATATATATATATATATATATATATATATATATATATATATATATATATATATATATATATTATATATATATATATATATATATATATATATATTTATATATATTTATATATATATATATATAAAAAATATATATATATATATATATATATATATATATATATATATATATATATTTTTTTTTTTCCCTTTTGACCGTGTTATTAAATTAATAATTTTTAATTCTCCTGGGGGTTTTTTTTTTTTAAAATTAATTTGAAATAAAATTAAAACATTTCTTTGACGTTTCGGTTTATTTCCAATTAAACCTCATCAGAATCTAGAACAATAAGATGTTCTTAATTTTTTTTATATATAAATTTGGGGAAAAAAAAAACAAATAACAAAAAAATTAAAGGGAAACAAATATAAAGTTACATACCTTTGCCTTTCATAAACTTACACTAACTAAATAAGTTTAAAAAAAATTCAAAATAAAGATAAAAACCAACATTAAAAAAAAAAAACGATGAAACTGTTACGTTTACATCTTGAATGCTAGTGAAAAAAAATAGAGTTTTTTTTTAAAAACCCTAACTGTACATAATTTTGGGCTTTCCAGCCCTAATAGGGGGGAAAATTTGCATTTATTATCCTGTAAATTGGGTCGTTATAGACGATACTTAGATTACCAGTGTCAGTCCTAAAATTTACAGTATTTTTTTTTTTTTGATATGAATCATTTTTTTTTAGGTTTCTTTTTTATAGTTTTTTTTTAACTGGGGAATTTAACTTTTTTTAAAAAATTATGTAGTTCTTCTATTGCATGATTAGCGAGAGCTGTTGAATTATTTTTCTATTTCTTATCTTGTTTTTTTTCATTTATTTTTTTTTAAAATTTTTTTTGTCCAATATAGGTTTTTGGACAATAAAAAGGAATCTATTTTATAAATGAGGTTCGTTTGATCAAATTTTTTGGGTTTCGGGTTTTTTGTTTTGTGAAGAGTGATTTAGAATTATTTAGGGGTTTTTTTAGATACATGAATGTTAAATGGATTCAAAAATTTTTTTTTTTTATGATTTATTTCAGGGTTGTAGGGAAAAAGGAAATATATTCCTTGTCTTTATTACTGTTATTATTTTGTTTTTATTAGGGTTATATAAAGATTTATACGTGCTTTTATAATTGGTTCTGTGAATTTTTTTGGATATTTGTTTTTTTTTGGGGGTTTCTTTTTTTTTTTAAATTTTTTTGGCTGTGCTTTTTATCAGAGAGTTTTACAGCTCTGTCAACTAATGACTTTACAACACTTTTTTTTATAAAATTGGGGATTTGAGGTGAAATTTTTTGGGATCTACCCCCAAAAGAATTTAGGTATATAACCCCCTTTTAAATCAAAATAATAACATTTTAAAAAGACAAGGAATATATTTCATTACCCTACAACCCCCAAATAAATCATAAAATAAAAAAAAAATTGAATCCATTTAACATTCATGTATCTGAAAAAAACCCTAAATAATTCTAAATCACTCTTCACAAAAAAAAAACCAGAAATCCCAAAATTAGATCAAACGAACCTCATTTTTAAAAAGATTGCCTTGATTGTCCAAAAACCTATTTGGACAAACAAAGCAATATTTAAAAAAAAAAATAAATGAACACAAAAAAAAACATAAAAAAAATTTTAAAATAATTCAACAGCCCCGCTAATCATGCAATAGAAGAACCCCCATAATTTTAATTTCAAAAAAATTCAAATTCCAAAAATTCAAACGAACTATAAAAAAAAAAAAACCCAAAAAAAAAGATTCATATCAAAAAAACAAAAATACTGTAAATTTTAGGACTGACACTGGTAATCTAAGTATCGTCTATAACGACCTAATTACAGGATAATAAAAAACAAATTTTTACCACCCCCTTAGGGCTGGAAAACCCCAAAATTTGTACAGTTAGGGGGGGACCCAACATTTATAAAATATACTCTATTTTTTTTTCACTAGCATTCAAGATGTAAAGGTAACAGTTTCATCGTTTTTAGTTTTTTTAATGTTGGTTTTTATCTTTATTTTGGTTTTAAATCTTATTTAGTTAGGGGGAAGTTTATGAAAGGCAAAAAAAGGATGTAACTTTATATTTGTTTCCTTTTTAATTAATTTTTTTTTTTTTGTTTTTTTTTTCCCAAATTTTATATATTTTAAAAATTAAGAACATCTTATTGTTCTAGATTCTGATGATTTTTTGGAAATAAACCGAAACGTCAAAGAAATTTTTAATTTTATTTCAAATTAATTTTAAAAAAAAAACCGAAAAAAAACCCGGAGAATTAAAAATTATTATATATATAAAAAATAAATAATTAAAAAAATAATTAATTATAAAAAATATTTATTTAAATTTAATGGTTTTTTTTTTTAAAAAGCAAGGAAAAAGGGGTTTTTTGGGGAAAAAAAACCTTAGTTTTTATGTTTTAACCATACGTTATTTTTTTTGCTTTTTTTCTTAAAATTCCTTTTTTAAAAATAATTCTAAAAATTTTGCTTGTTTTTATTTAATTTTAGGGGGGTTCTCAAAAAACGCTTTTTAAAATCTTAAATTTTTTTTAGGAAAATGATTTTTCCTTTTTTTCCCAAAATTTCATAAATTTCTAAAAAAAAAAGGTTTAGGGCAAAAAAAAAAACCCTCCCCCCCCCAAAATACCCCAAAAATTAAAAGGACCTTTAATTTTTTGGATTTTTGGGGTTTTCCCAAAATTTATAGTTTTTAAAACACTAAAAAGTTTAAAAACAATTATAAAATTTTTTTCCAAAAAAATTAAAAAATTTTATTCAAAAGGGTTCCCCAAAAAATAAAGTTAAAAAAATTTTTAAAATTTTTTTTAAAAAACGGTTATTTAAAAAAAATTAACCAAAAAAAAATTGGGGGACCCCCGCAAAAAAAAGGGGGGAAAAATTTAAATTTTTTAAAAACCCCAACCCCCAAATTTTTCCCCCATTTTTAAAAAATTTTTAAAAAAAACAAAAAAATTTTAAAATTTTAAACCCCCACTTTTTTTTTTGGTGGTTATTAAAAAAAAAACCCCGTTCTTGGGAAAAAGGGCCCCTTTTTTATATATATATATATATATATATATATATATATATATATATATATATATATATATATATATATATATATATATATATATATATATATATATATATATATATATATATATATATATATATATATATATATTTTTTAATATATATATATATATATATATATATATATATAAAATACATATATATATATATAATATTATATATATATATATATATATATATATATATATATATATATATATATATATATATATATATTATATATATTTTTTTTTTTTTTGGGCCCATCCTAAAATTTTGGGTTTGGGGAAAACCCACAAAATTTCCCCTTAAAATTTCACCCCCTTAAATTAATATTAAGTACTCGCCCAAAGCGTGTGGAGATTTTCCATTTAAAAAAAACGTAAACTTTGACCCTTTTTTTTTTTTAAATTTCCTAAGTCAGAAAATTTTATTTATCGTCTCGCCTAAAAAACAGGGTTTTTTTAGAATTGAAGGTTTAAAAAAAGTGTCCATTCCGGTAAAGTCGCCACCACACCGGTACGGGTCACTAAACCTATTTTTTTTTAAAATTTCCCCAATTTTTTGTCTTTTTTTATAAACGACAAAAAGCACAAAAAAAGGGGAAATTTTTTGGGTTTTTTTTTAATTTCCTACAAAAACGGTCCCAATAATTGAATTGCTAAGACCAACAGTTTTCGAGATATTTGGCCTTTAATTAATTTTACTATGAAATTTTTTTCAATTTTTATTATAGTTTATGTTTTTTAAATGGAAAAAAATTCACACCCCTTTGGCCAGTACCCCTTTAAAGTAAATATATATATATATATATATATATATATATATATATATATATATATATATATATATATATATATATATATATATATATATATATATATATATATATATATATATATATATATATATATATATATATATATATATATATATATATATATATATATATATATATATACATACATTCTTTTATATATAGTTATATTAATAATCTAATATAATATTAATTAATATCAAAAATAGTATAGTTTGCAAAAGTAAACGTAGTAGGTCATTAAGATTTGTCTTTATTTTTAAAGCAGTTCTTCTCTCATAATTCCTTTTAAAAACCATACGCATGAAAAACGGGATATCACATGGGTCGCGCACACACATTGACCCACAAGTCCCAGTCCCATCGATATACACGACAGCCGTGGCCTACTTTGCATGATAATGATACGTCATCTGGGCGTATTTCGACTAACCCTTATTGAGAACCGTACAAAAATATGTTTGTATTCATTTGCTGCCCCCTTTG
This sequence comes from Listronotus oregonensis, assembly GCA_019359885.1. Taxonomy (NCBI): domain Eukaryota; kingdom Metazoa; phylum Arthropoda; class Insecta; order Coleoptera; family Curculionidae; genus Listronotus; species Listronotus oregonensis. The sequence goes on along the minus strand of JAHBCN010013535.1, from coordinate 4,044 downwards.
CACCCCTCCCGTGCCCTGATGGCGTGGTTCAAGGACGACGGGAGGATGCATGTGTCGTTTGTTAAACGGATGGATGATGAAAGTATTACGACTCTAAAATACAGGGTGAAACATACTCAATCTTATCTTGTCAATCGGTTAGGTAAACAGTAACACACAGCGAAATATAGATATTAATAAATTAGTTTAAAAAAACTAAAAAAACAGGCGTTTATAGCAAACCGAACTAAAAAGTGCAAAATAACTAATTATGGTAAAAAAGCGTGGGGTGCTTGATATTAAATGTTACAATTATTTTTTGGTAGCTATTTACAAAATTACAGTTAGGTATTATGAAAATATAGTAAATTGCACCTCACGCTTTTCTTCTATAATCGATTATTTTCTTATTTTTAGTCCCAAAACAACATCAAAAGTAATCTTAATCAAGAGCCTCGATTTTTAGTATATCTTATATTTGTCAATAAATCTATATGTTGCCAGTAGCCTGGGGTGCTACTATGTTCATGTCTAGGAAACGAATTTTTGGGACATCGCAAGCGACCGTTGTTAAAATCCGTACTACGTTCAACTGTAGAAAACATCGGGCAATTTCGGTAGATTCGAGTTTGTGTGTCAAAATGTATAGGGTTTTTTGTTTTCGTTGCAGTTTCAACACTGAAATTTGGGGCGTGACGTCAAATTTTTTTAAAAAGTTTTTTTTTAAAAAATAATAAAAAAAGCGTTTAAATTCAGAACACCACGAAAATATTTAAAAAAATTTCGGAAAAAAAACCGCAAATTATTACCAATAGATGGGGGGTCTTGGGGTTACCCCAAACCTTTTAAAAAATTATGGGGGTTATTAACCACCCAATTTTAAAATTTCTTGGGTATGGAACCCCAACAACGAATGAGTACAAAAAATAAGTTTAAAATTTAAAAAATGTTATTTAAAAAAAAAATTTTAAATTTTACATAATAATATGATTATGTCTAATAATTGTTTTTTTTTTTTTTTGAGATTAACAGATTGAAAAAAAAAAAACGAAAGCCAGCGAAATAAATAAAAAAAGTTTACAAGACTGGCGGGGACCAAAAGCGAAATTAAGTTATCTCCTCATGAGAGTAGGCTTATTGTCCTTATGTGTAATAAAAGTTAATGAGGGATAGTGTTGTAGAGCTAGGGGTAAAAAATGTACCCATTCTTAGTAACAAATGTCAGCCACTTCAGAAGAAAAACCAAAATTTGCCAACTCATGCTAAAAGAAAGTGTGTAGGTAGCCCTCTACAGAGTTCTGATTTTCCAGCCGACCAATTTCAGCTATTTCCAGAAAAGAATTTAAATACCCAAACTAGTTCTCCATCAAAAAAAAAAGAAATGTATTATTTTCAAGAGGAGTTTGAGGAGATTGTTGAAATGGAAGTGTCCTCAGAAGTTTCAAAAATAGTTGTTGAAACAGATATTGAGAACCTAGAGGGTAATTGTAGTCAAGAACACAATTATGCAGATTTTGCGTCAGAGGAAGCAAAAAGTACCAAGCCCCAATCCAAGCCCTCTACGTCTACAAGACGTAGAAACAAAGTTTTAAATTTAAGTAAAGACATTCAGAATATGAATAACGAATCACTGTGCATCCTTAAAGACATTAATGGCAATTTGTCAAACATAAATTCCAATTTGAACAAAATTGGAGATACTATAAGCAAATTAGCAGATGCAGTTTGTCTAATTGCTGAAAAAATTAATTTGTGAGTAAGTAGTATAGTATTAATTCAAAATGCGTTACCACTCCACCAAAACTTAATATTTTGACTCTACATGTATTTTATTAACTTAATTAACAAAACATGTGTTGAAAGTCGAAATATAAAGCTTTGGAGAAGTGGTAATTTATATTATTTAGGTACAGGGTGTTCCAACAATGACTGAACAGGGTTTTATTTTCGACCTTCCCTGTATTTTTTAAAAATTCCAAAATAGTCCATTGAAATAAAGAATTTTCAAAAATTCTAAAAATTTCACGGTGTTTAATATAAAAAATACTTCATCCAGTCTTTTGTTTTTGCTTCGAATACTTTATGGTGCTATTTTTGAAATTCTGGAGAAAAATATGTTGGTTATTTTGAATTTTTTCAAAAATAAGCTCCTGTTCAATTCTCACTGGAACACCTTGTACATATATAAATATTTCTAGATCCATTAATATGTTACTATTGAGAGTTAAAACTTATGATTTGTGATTTTAGCAAAATAATGTTCCGGTAAGTTAAAAATATAAACTTAACTTCTAACGAAAGAAACTTTTGTGTTGTTATAGAATGAACTTTTTTGTTGTGTTAAATCTTTGAAATAAATGTTTTTATACTTCTGTTTACATATTGTGTGTAATTTACTTTGAACCCAGCAGTTTAGGTAACAATTTCTTAGCATAAGTATACAGACTGACCCTCCTTAAAGACCTTATCATTAAGAAAAAGCCTTTATACCTACAACTTAACGTTTTAAGATAGAGTAACCTCCGTAGAAAGGTTTCTTGCTCATGATGCTAACATTTTAACAAAATTTCTTTATTTTAATCAAGCCTTTAACGTTAATTCCTTTAAAAAAACTACAACATATTTTGTTTTTGTTACTTTTTAAAAAATTGGTTTTTAGAAAAGCATAAGCTGTATTTAACATTGTAAAAGAGATCTGTTATTTTTGTCTAATATACGTAAGAGTCTTTGACTTCTTACAAAATAAACAGCCTTGTTTGTAAATATGAAATTTTTTTATTAATTCGGTATATACAAAAACAAGATGATTATGGTTATTTCATATATTAAAAATATCTTTGAATTAGTTGTCTTCGTGCTTCATGACCCTGTTGGTCACCTCTTTGTCCAACATAATTTTCATTTAAATCAGGGTCTTCTGGAACTATGTTACGGGGCACCTCTTGGAGTCTTCCTCTGTTGCGAATGTTATGCAAAATTGCACAAACATTAAATATGTTTCCAACAACATCTGGGTGATATCTTAGTTTGTTTTCTCCTGACAAACATCTAAATACAGCCTTTAGGACCCCAAAACATCTCTCTATGGGATTTCTTGCTCTTACATGTCTGTTAGTGTAATTAGCTGATGGGGTACCAGGAGGAGCATTTAATACAGGAGTCATTAAATATGGTTTTTGTGGATATCCAGAGTCTCCCAGGAGCCATGAATTTGTATCTCCTAAAATAAAATTATATTTTGTATTGTGTCACAATAGACTTTAAACAGGGAAAAAATTATTTGTAAATTTAAAAGGAATAGCTATATTTTTATTACAAAACGGCATATTTATTTTATGTATTCAAATAAACAATATAAAACAAAAGGATATGCAAAAATATTTTATTAGGGAAACAACATAAAAGCTTACGAGTGGAGCAAGTTAATTTAAAAACAGTGCTATATTATCCACCAAGTTCTCATATTTTATTTCAAGCTTTCTAACTTCTAAAAATTTACCTTCATTGTATCTTCTTTCTAATTCTGTACTTATTGCTGACTGTCTGAAAATAAATGCATCATGTGTGGCTCCTCCAAATCTAGCATTAACACTCAAAATTTCTAAATCATAATCACATATCTAAAATTAAAAAAAAAATATCTGTGAACCTCAAAACTAACTGTTTAAAATTCAAAAATATTTTGTTAAAGTACTTTATCACTAAGAAATACTTACAACTTGTACATTTTTGAGTGGTAACCTTTCGGTTTAAGTAGTTGTGCTCTTGCTCTGTCGGTGCTATTATAGGCACGTGAGTGCAATCTATTGCACCAACAACACCTGGAAATCGAGTATGTTCCATGAATCTGCTTTTAATTCTAATTATATCTTCCCTTTCTTCAGGAAATTTGATCCACTCATTTCCTAACAAATTTTCTATTAGTGGGGTAACTTCATGTACTATATTTGAAACTGTTTGTTGACCAACAGGAAATTTCCAATCCCAATCCCTTTTGATAATGACCAGTTGCATAAAAGCTAAGTGCTGAAACCTTTTTTTTCTCAGCAACTGCCAAAAGGGCTT
>JAHBCN010013534.1:0-24203 GCA_019359885.1 Listronotus oregonensis | reverse complement strand
GTTTTTTTTCCCCTAAAATTAAGATAATGTGAAAGTAAGGGATTAAAAAAAAATATATTTGCCATATGATAAAGGAATATTTTTTATAAAATGGATTGTAAAAATCACTTCCGGTTTAGACGGAAAAGTCAAAACCAAAAAAAATTTTTTAAAAAAACCATCTACGTCGACATTGTTCCTATATAAACTACAATTTCAGCATAATATACAGGGTGGTTTTTTTTCTAAATTGATTTTTCCCCATAAATTTTTTATTTTAGGGAAAAGCAAAAAAAAAGGGGGAGTTTTCTTGAGTGGCAGTGGAATAATATAAAAATTCTGGAATAGTAAATAATTTTACATTTTATGCATTTTTTTGTCTATAATTTTTGTTGTTTAGTTTTCAGCTTTGTCACATTTTTGGGGGCCCCCCTTTGTATCTGCAGATTGTTTATAAAGATTTCTACAAACTTTGTACGACAAATTCTTAACCAATTTAAAGGAAAAAAGTTTATATAAACTAAAATTTTTTTTAAATTTTTTTTTTGAATCGAAACCAACCATACATATCAGAATTTTTTTTTCACATATATTTCACATCTGGTTAAATTAAAATTTTTTTTCTCCCCACACAGTACACAGTTTTGTTTTTTTTTTTAAAATTTTTATCGCTTCTTCAAAGAAAATTTATAAATCCTTATCCCCAAATGTTTCATATGCCACCAAATGAATAAAAGAAGGTTGTTTTTTAAAATTTTAAACCCAAAAATAGGCGTATAAAGGGGTGGATTTAGCAAAGGCTGAGTAGGCGAAACCTAGGGGCGGGCCCAAATTTACTAAATTTTTTTTAAAAAAAATGTAATGGTAAATTAATATTTTTTTTAATATTTAGCGAATAAAAAAAAAAATCCTGAAATTTGTTTGTTTTAAAAATTGTTAATTAATTTTCTGTATGTTTTATTTTTGTTAAATTTGTTTTTTTTTTTTTTAAAAGATTTATATTAGTTTACATAAAAAATATTGACATATTAGGCGAAAAAATTTTTTAGCCTATGGGCAAAAAAAAAATTAAAAAAGGGGGCCCCGGCGCTATAAATAAATAAACCCCTTTTATTAAAATATGCTTTTTAATCAGATAATTTAAATTACGTTTAAGATTAAAATTGGTATATTTTAAAATTTTTTTTAAAAAAAAAAAGTCCCCATCGTTTATATTTAAGTTTTAAAAAAAATATTTTTTATTCAAATTGTTAGTTTAAATTTTACTAAAAAAAAAAAAAAAGGAAGACCAACCTTTTGCACAAGACCAAGAACGAGGGGGGGGTGCAAGACCAAAAACCCAAAAACCCTTTTTTTTGGCTTGAAAAACCCAAAAACCCCAAAACCAAATAGCCCGGTCTTGGTTTGGGGTTTTTTTTCTCATCACAAAAATTACTGTAACCTCTTGGATCAACTGGTTTTTAAAAAATTTTTAAAAGTTAGTTTTCGAAATAAAAAATTTTCAAAAAACCAGCCTTTGGCACAGTTTCTAGTTCTTCTTTTTTTCCTTTTTCTTCTTTTTCCGGGGAAGGGTCTTTTTTTACTACCGGAGACAGGGCAGCCTTTTGGGCTTTTTTTTAATCCCCCATTAGCTTTTTTACCAATTATCTCATTGTCTTGCTTCTAAAAGTCTGTAAAACCCCCCAGACGGGTTTGGGGTTTAAAATATTCCGTGGGATTATTTTCGGTTGCCCAAATAATGCCTGATTTTTTTGATTCAACGCTTCATATTTCCACCGGATGTTTCTTCCCCCCCCGACGCACATTCTGCCACTTGGGTATTGTAGGGGCCTATCTTGTGATGTCCTCTTGGTTATCTATTCTTTGGAATCCCATTTTTATTCTTTTGCTTGTCTGAGTAGTTCTTTGTTCTTTTGGGTGGGCCCCCCTACTTTTTTTCCCTGTCTTTTTAGTGATGGCCAAAAAAGACCGGGCTAGTCTTGGTCTTGGGCTTGGGCCAAAACCTGGGCTTGGGCTTGGTCTTGCAAGCCAAAAGGGTCTTTTCTTGGTCCTGGTCTTGCCCCCACCCCTTGGTCTTGGTCTTTTCTTGCCAAAAATCTTGCTGGTCTTGCTTTTTTTTTATTTAAAAATTTAAACTAAACAATCTTAAATAAAATATTTTTTTAGTACCTAAAAATAAATAAAAATAAAAATAATATTTTTTTTCTTTAAAATTTTAAAAAATACCATTTTTTTAAACCCTTTCCTACATTTAAATTATTTGATTTAAAAGCATATTTTAGTTATTTTTTTTAGTAATATTTTTTATTTGGTCCTTTTTTAGTTGAATTGAAAAACCCTCCCCATAAAAAATATAAAAACATTTTAAATGATCAATTGGATGGTAACAACTCACCCTTTTTAAAATTTGTTCTAAATTACGTAATTTCCAATCATTTTATAGCAAAATTAAGTATTTTCCCAAACCCCTTTTGTCATAAATATTATGTAAATTAGGTGTATCTATTTTGGGAAATGTCCAACTTATTTGTTAGTCCATTTAGACATCTGACAATACAGTGCTACGATACATGTCATGTTTTTATTTTTAACAAAAAATAAAAATTGTGAAGATTTGAAACGTTATAGTTGTTTCTTTTACATATTTACTCTATATATTGAATATGAAAATTAAAATTTATAATATTGAAAAAACAATCGCATAAGTGCAAGAGTTTTGCAGGTCGGTCTTGGTCTTGCGTGGTCTTGCACTCCTCGGTCTTGGTCTTGCATACCCCGGTTTTGGTCTTGGTCTTGCAAGCGAAAAGGCGGTCTTGGTCTTGGTCTCGGTCTCGGTCTTGCTGCAACCAGTCTCGCTCATCACTAGTCTTATTCTACCCTCGTTTTTCTGTGGTGTTGGTCACTCCAGCGTTGACGGAACTATGGGGCAAAAAAGATGGGTTAAACATCGGGAAAAACCCCCCACTCACGGTACTCTGGTTTTGGATATATATGTATATGTCTAGTATATATAGTATATATTATATGCAAATCCTCAGTGAGTTGTCACAAAGATAAAAAAAAAATACAAAAAATACTGTTAAAAGAATAAACTTACAAGAGCAACTGGAAATTGACAGATTAAAGGGAGAATCTCTTTTCACTAATAACCAAACTAATTAGCTTTCGAAAATTCTCAATTAGAGTTAAAATGGCGACGTTAGTAATACTGTTTTTAATCTTTTTAATTTAAGAGTGCATTTACGCTACACCTTAGGGGTCGGGCGAAAGGACGTGGAGACGGTGGGCGGAGACTAACAAACTCCCACACCACAATTTTCGTATAGTCGCATTAAAAATATTATATCAGTTCCTGTTTGACCTCCGATCAGTGAAGTGCTCGCGATAAGAAAACTACATAGTTTTTTCCGGGAAGGCGGCTGAAGACACATCAACAGCTTTTACCATCGGGGATCAAGGAGAAACTCATGCCAAACGATGGAGTCCTTCTTCTGGGGTAAGCGCCGTGAACGAAGATTCCTATACCTGTTTCGTTCTGAACCCCACGCACGAGAAAATTTTTCCCAAAGGCGGAAGATGGTTGTTGGGGGATACTGACGAAAGCGGTTATACGTGATAACGGTAGCAGTTCTGTCGGACTTCCATTTTTTTTCCCTTTCAAAGATAAGAAAATCTTTTTTTTTTTTGGGAAAAATTTTGGGAAATTCCGGGGGTTTTGAGCCCCACAATCCGAAATTCCCTGACGAAGCCTGGAAAACCACGTTTCCCGCAACGTGTGTCTGGAAAGGGGGGAGCTGGCAAACGATTTCCCTTTGGGAAAAAATCAAAGCCAAAAAACGGAACAAAAAAACAAAAATATTATATTTTATTTAGGTTCTTCCAAATTCGGGGTATCGATGCGATTTTTTTCCGTTGCAAGCCTACAGGAAAACTTTTCGGTAATATTTTTATTAAATAATAAATTAAACACCATTTTAAAGATTGAAATATCATGTTTTTACATTTTAAATAATCTTAAAAAAAAAGTACTAAACTATTTTGGGGTGACTTTATTTAAAAAATATTAAAAACTAAATCCAAATTTTAAAAATTTAAAAAAAATTTGAATAGTAATTATTGATATTTATACTAATTATGGTTTTTTTTTGTGGTCATATCCACATATACATCATATTTTTTTATTGTGTATTATTGATGTCGTTGTTCTACATTATTTCGGAGTAATATCTTATTTAAAAGCCTAAATAGGCAAATAAAGCAGTTCCCTTAAATAATAAGTGGAATCTCTTAAAAAATCAATTCCGTCTTTTCCTATCCTATTCCATAAAAAGCTACTTTTCACATCTTTCTATCTGAAAGCTTTGTCTTGCCGTCAATGTCACTTCATTAATTTGTCTTCGGAAGTATTAAAAGCCTCAGAGCTTGCATTAGGCCAATTGATTTACTGTCGTGTTTCCATTAGTACCTTTCTGGCTCTTTTGTACTCCATTTGTTACTAAAATAACTCCGCCGCCATAGACAACCCTGGAAATTTAATACGGAAACTTATTTTTAGTCTATGCATATTAAATTTAATGAAAAACGACTTTTTCGTAAATTAATATAATGCATAGCTCTCTTGTTTTAAATTTGACAGATTGTATGTTATAGGGAAGGGGTTATTTGGAAGAAAAATGTAAAAAAGTGGCAATTAAAAAAAATTAAACCCAAAAAACTACAGGGTGATCAGTTAAGGGTAGCGAGCGGCCATATCTCATAAGATATTGGTCATAGATTTGAAAAAAAAAATCATATTAAAAGTCGCCAAGAGAAATTGCTGGAAATTATTTTCGAGTTTGTCAAACGTCCGCAAGGGCGTTAAAAAACACCAAATAGAAAAAGGGGGTTTTTATACAATTTTGCAATGAAATTTTATCGATTATATCATTTTCATATTTCTGACCATTTCCCTACACTTTTTGTCTAAAACGTTTTGTTCTATCTATCAAAAAAAAGCGGGGGGAAGTTAATTGAAACAAACCAAGATTTCTCCCGTTTCTTATGACCGATTTTAGCAAACTTGGGGTCATATGAAAGAGCATTTGCACTACAAAAGCTTTTTGATTTTTAATTTTTTACTTTTGTTTTCGCCGCTAGATGGCGTTTAAATGAAATGGTACCCAAATTTTTTAGTTTTTTTCAAAAAAAAAAAACGTAATGGTATATTAATTTTTAATATTTTAAAAGAGGATAAAATTTTTCATAATTTAATGAAAAATTTAATCTACCTTTTTTTTAAAACCCTTGATATTGACCAAAATATAATTTTATACTTTTGGCCCCCCTTTTTTTTCAAAATAAAAAAAATTTTTTAACGCTTATTAGTTCAACAAAAAAAGGTTTTTTTCGTTTGACAATTTTTTTGGGTTAAAAAAAAAAAATAGGTTTACATACTGTTACCTTATAATTATCATTGTAAACAGTATGTAACTATTTTTTTTTTTTTAATCCCAAAACCCTTTTCTAACGAAAAAAATCAAAATTTTTTGTTAGCAACTAATAAGCGATTACAAACTGATTTTTATTTTGAATAAAAAAATTTGGGGTGCCATTATGTAATAAAATTATATTTTGTCAATATCAACGGTTCAAAAAAGGTAGATAATAAATTTTTTCATTAAATTATAAAAGAAATTTATCCTCTTTTTTTGAAAAAACTCAAAAAATTTGCTACCATTCAGTTAGGCCATCTAGCGGCGACGAGTCAAAATTTAAAACCAAATAAGCGTTTGTAGTATAGCTCTTTCATTGACCTAGTTAAAATCGCAAGGGAGGAAAACTGTTAAAAAACATTGACTTCCCCGCTATTAATTAAAACAAAACGTTTTAAGCAAAAATGTAGGGAAATGGTCAGTAAATAAAATGATATCATCGATATCTTTCATTATTTCTAAAAATCCCATTTTTCTCCCGGTTTTGGGTTGTTCGCCCCCCAGCGGACTTTGACAAACTCAAAAATTTCCAGCTTTTGGCGTTTTTATTATGATTTTTTCTCAAATCTATACGACCAATATCTTATGAGTTATGCCCCTTTTCGCTCCCCTTCTTTTCACCCTTCCAAACCATTTTTTACTGGTAAACTCAAACCGGGGTAAATATTTACCCCACGAGATTTTTAGCTCTTAAAATCGTTATAAAAGCAGAAATCTAACTTATGAGTACTCGAATTTGTTCATTTTTTTATGCCTAAGAGAATGGTAAAGCAAATTCAATTTTATAAAGATTCAATTGGTTAAAAACTGATTTGAGTAGGTATAAGTACTGAGAAAGAGTCAAACCGTCATTTAACAAACAAAAATTTATTACTATGTTTCTAAACCACCGATTTTTTAATTTCCAACAGGATTTTAAAGAGGACACTAAGGCTTTAAGAGAAAATATAGCATCATGATTTTTTTTTTAAAAAGGTCTTTTTATTTAGGACTTTGAATATTCAAACAAATTGAGAATCCGATCAATAAAAAAATCAAATAAATATCCGTAAAATAATGGTTTTCAAGAATCTATTTCTGTTTCTTTCATGAAAAATATGAAAAAAAAAAAAAAGAAATTTGACAGATACAAAAACATTTTCAAAAGTACAGTTACGATTTTACTTATACAGTGAGGACATAAAGTCCGTCGCCCCCCCTTTAACTTTTGAACCGTTGGGGATATTGAGATTAAATTTGGCGCAGACTATATCTATTATTTGGTTGAAAATGACAACTTTACATGTCAAAATGACACCTGGGCATGGTTTCGCATTATTTTCTTAAATGGAATAGTGGGTCATGCGACACCTCATTTTGAAGGTCTTTTTATGCTCAATTCAACCTTCGATTTTGAAAACATTTGATTTATTTATTTTGAAATGGCGACCAATAATTTATATTTTGGTTATTTTTTGAGTTTACAATGTACCTACTGGTAACATACAAAAATTTTAGGTAAGTAACTAATACAAAACTAATTAATTAGTTTAATTAATAACTAATTTAACAAATTTAAAAAAGTTAACAAATTAGAACTAATAGAAAAATAAAAAGTGAGAAAGAAGAAAAAAATGTCAAATATTTACTTTAAAGGATGTTGGAAATAGAACATCCTGTTAGAGAAATCTTCCCTAACCTTATGCAGGGTTGCAGGGGTTATTCCTGCACACACATCGATGATACGTTGTCAAAGGTGATCTAGAGAATCAGGAGCTGTTTTATAAACATAGAAAATAATCAAGGGGTGTCAAGTCCGGTGAGCGAGCTGGCTCTTCCAATCCACCTATTCGGATAGGTTGTATCAGGGTAATTTCTAACAGCTCTGAAATAATGAGGCGGGGCGCCATCCTGTTGAAACGTAATTTCTAATTGAAATTCAAATGGATTTTGAGCAACAACATCTTCAATAAGTGGAGTAATGGTGACTTGAAGCATTCGAAGATATGTGGGGCCGTTTAAATTTCCTTCCAAAAATATGGGACCTATAATATAATCACCCAAAATGCCCGCCCAAACATTTAATTTTTGAGGAAATTGACTATGTCCTTAGCGAAACAGATGGGGGTTTTCATCACTCCAATACCTGCAATTTTGAGTATTGACTATTCCATTCAGAAAAAAGGTACTTTCATCGCTGAAGCAAATATGCCTCAGATAATTGGGGTTTCTTCAATCTTTTGTGCCATAATCTCGCAAAACTGTAATCGCCTGTCAGGATCATCTTCTGTTAATTCGTGGACAATTCTCATCTCGTAGGGATGGAATTTATTACTTTTTAAAATTTACCTAAAATTTTTGTATGTTACCAGTAGGTACATTGTAAATTAAAAAATAACCAAAAAATAAATTGTTGGTCGCCATTATAAAATAAATGAATCAAATGTTTTTAAAATCGCAGGTTGAATTGAACATAAAAACATGAGGTGTCGCATGACCCACTATTCCATTTAAGAAAATAATGCGAAACCATGCCCAGCTGTCATTTTGACATGTAAAGTTGTCATTTTCAAATAAAAAAATAGAAAATTGTCTGATATAACACCGCGCCAAATTTCATGGCAATATACCCAACGGTTCAAAAGTTAAAGGGGGGGCGATTGACTTTATGTCCTCACTGTAATTATTTACTTAATAAAATTTACCTGGGGAAGATATCTATCCCGGTTTGTATTTCAAGGGTTAAATATACATCTTTATTTTAGTTCCAATAATATGACACACAATATATGTGTTGACTTAAACCTTCTTTTTTTGAGGTCAATTGAAAATTAAAATATTTCCATGGATCTGACATATGATATAATTAAAATATTATTTTAAAAGATATAATTTTTAACGCAATTTTTTTTAAATATGTAATTTTTGAGATTTATGTCGACACCGATTAAAAAACCTTACCGGGTAAGTGCCATGTTGGCAAAACTCATTTTTATATATTAAATAAAATGCAAAGCCTTGCTATAGCGTGTTTTAGGGTCCTGTTTACAGTCATGAAAGAGTACTAATTATAAAGGCTTGATTTAGGGTAAAGATAGGATTGTTCATGTAACCACCATTTTCTATTAAAAATATGTTTTGCTTTTTCCTTATTTAGCTTTAAAACACTTGTCTTTATAGTTTACACTAAATAAATAACCCGCCAACCAATCAGCATGTGGATTATCTCCAAACTGCTAAAACAATAAACTGAAATTATTACAGTAACTTAATAAACCCTTTATACTTAAATTTAATATTAAAGTATACATTTTAAACGTTTTAGTTACAGAAAAAAGTAAAAAAACAATATTTTTATAGTAATAAAAGTAATAATTTTTTTTAATGAGAAGAAGTCAGAAAAAGTAAATACTTTTTCTGAACGTTTATTTTCTTGCCTTTCGCTTTTTTATTGAATAGAAGAAGTGGAGAAACCGGAAATCGGGCAAGAACACTTGGCTTTTAAATGAAACAAAACTCATTAGTGGAACCTTAATTAACAAAAAGACCGTTTGTTTAAAAGATGTAAAAAGTACACTTTTGTGTAAAGGGTAAAAGTTTGGTCTTTAGCTGTGGACTGGTAGAAATTGTGATAAAAATACAAAGAACTTACACAGATTTTAACTCCAATAAATAAGGATGTATAATCGTATATAACAATAAAGCAATTTATTATTATTATTATCATCATTATTGTACAGGGTGTCCCAACGATAGAGTAAAGTAAGTTTTTGCTTACCTGATATTATTTTGTCAATATCGTTTCCGCCATAGGATAGAGGTAGGAAAAAGCGCATATTTTAAAAATATTGTAAGTTATACAGGGTGCGTCACAAAAGTGGGGTACGAAAAAAGTAGTTATTTAAATGGAGCACTCTGTATTTGATTTTTTTTTTGAATTCTATGGATTAATACTTACTTTTTTTGTCATATAAAGCATAGTAAATTTGATAGTTTCTGAAATATTCGGATTTAAAGATGAAAATAGGCATTTTCATGGTGTTGATAAATGGGCAGTTTCTACGTTACTTAAAAATGAAAGCTTCCATATTTGGCAGGAGAAAGGACTAATGTTATATTAATGTAAAATATTTCTAATTTGTTTTACAGGGTGTTTTTATAACCGTCCAAATTCGCACAGTTTCATTAAAAAAATCTCATTTTTCTTAAATGGCACACCCCTTATATTTTTATTTTGTTTTTTTCCCAGGATTAAGAAACCTCAAATTTTTTACCGAATATGTCCTATACCTATATTTAATAGTTATCGATAAATTTAGTTTTTTTTCAAATAGCTCCCGTTGTATTCGTACCATACCGGTAACATTGTATTGATCGCGTTAGCCATGAAAAACAATAGCTAGGATTAATAAAAAATTCTGTGTCAAAACAAAACGCATAATAATTGTCGTAAATTAAAATTTGACGTTATTTTTTTTTCGTCTTCATTTCGTTGTTATTGTATTGGGCATGGACTATCCTTTAAATGAGTTAATTGACATGATCTACGTGTTAGGCGAGGCTAAAAAAAACCCTCTGTTGGCCCAAAGAATTTACAGAATGAAATATCCTGAACGTCGGATACCTACTGCTACTGGCTTTCAAAATGTAATGGAGAGATTTAATTTCACCGGCAGTGTTAAATACTCAAAACGTGAAGTTGTTAAAAAAAACGCAGCCAATGAAGAAAAAGAATTAGAAATATTGTTAAATATTCAAGAAAATCCCCAGGTGAGTACTAGGAATCTAGCGACGTTATGCAACACTTCCAAATCAACTGTGAACCGAACAACAATCAGTTAATATCATCCATATCCCTTGAGCTTCATCAAGAATTGCGGGAAGATGATTTTGAAAGACGAATTCAATTTTGTAATATTATTATTCAACAATTACAGTTAAATAACAATTTTGTGCAACGTTATGTTTTCCGATGAGGCAACGTTCAGAAGCAATGGGGCTGTAAATCGGCATAATATGCACTATTATGCCACTAATCCATTTTGGCTGCGAAGTTTAAAATCAAAATCATTGGTCAATAAATACGTGGTGTGGTATCCTTCTTTAAACCCAAAATTTTCGGTCCCCATTTTTTTGTGAGCCCTTATCGGGCCGCAGCTATTTATATTTCTTACGTGAAGAAATGCCTCAGTTACTTGAAAATATTAATTTAGATGAGCGGCTAAATATGTGGCTGCAACATGATGGTGCACCTCCACATTTCCATCGTGAAGTCCGGGAATTCTTGGATCGGCAATACCCAGAAAAATGGATTGTGCGTGGGGCTTTATTCCATGGCCACCAAGGTCATGCGATTTAACTCCGTTAGACTTTTTCTTATGGGGATACATAAAAGACCGGGTATATGTCAATAAACCAACGATCAAGGAGGATATGAAAAACAGAACGGGAAATTTGTCGTACGGTGTCACCCCTTATGTTTTTCGGAAGTAAGACACAACATACAAAAAAGGATGAATATGTGTATTCAACAAGAAGGCCGCCTATTTGAACATATTTTAAGACGTGGTATTGAATAAAAATTTTTTTAATATTAAACATTTCTTATTTAACATTAAGATGTAATATTGAATAAAAAAAATTAATTACTATTGAATAAAAACTTAATTACTATTGAATAAAAACTTAAAATTCACGACTCTTAAGTGTTTTGTTTTGACACATGAATTTTTTATTAATCCTAGCTATTGTTTTTCATGGATAACGCGATCAATACAATGTTACCGGTATGGTACCGAATACAACGTAGCTATTTGGAAAAAGCTAAATTTATCGATAACTATTAAATATAGGTATAGGACATATTCGGTAAAAATTAGAGGTTTCTTAATCCTGAATAAAACAAAATAAAAATATAAGGGTGTGCCATTTAAAAAAAATGAGATTTTTAATTTGAAACTGTGCAATTTGGGCGTTTTTAATAAACACCCTGTAAAACAAATTAAAATATTTTTCAAATGAACATTAATAAACATTAGTCCTTTCTCCTGCCAAATATGGAAGCTTTCATTTCTGAAGTAACGTAGAAACTGCCCATTTATCAACACCATGAAAATGACTATTTTCATCTTTAAAAACCGAATATTTCGGAAACTCAAATTTCAGCTCATGCTTTATATGACAAAAAATGTAAGTTTAAAACACTTTGAATTCAAAAATAAAATCAAATACAGAGTGTTCCATTTAAATAAATCTTACTTTACGTACCCCACTTTTGTGACGCACCCTGTATAACTTCCAATATTTTTTAAAAAATGCGCTTTTCTACCTCTATCCTATGGCGGAAACGATATTGACACAATAATATCGAAAAAAAAAAAATTACTTTACTCTATCGTTGGGACACCCTGTATATTAGGTCAACAACCTGCATTAACGATGTTAAAGAGTACGTACACAAGACGATAAAGTTTATTGAAAACGCTTCCATATTACCGAAATACATTTTGATTTTATTTTGGTACTTATCTAAGTAGCGAATTTTCCGGAGTCAGCCAGACGCCAAAGCCTTAAAAGTAATCCGGAGCGTAAAGAAACATTTTATCGGGTTACTTTATTGAAAAACGAAAGTGATATACCCGTCTTAAGGCACATACAGTTTCAATTTAGCGCAATATGCTTTAGAAAAATACACGCCGGAGAGAGGAAAATATTGAGAAATATAGTTGTACAATCCTGGTGCAATGTGTTTTAGATATTTTGCTTGCGATATTGCTTTTGTGCATTTGTCGGAATAACGAAAGGTTAGGAAAGTCTGGTTTACCCTAAGGCTATATTGAATGGAATAATACAGTACAAACACAATCCATTTTTTGCACGTTAAGGTAATATTGCAACTTTACAGGTTAGATTATGTCATCTGTAAATGATGTTTACAACTTACTGATCATTAGCCCATTTATAAATCAAATTTTATTTAAAATAATATTACAATTAGAACAGTTATTAAATGTAACCGGGTCGACAAGGTTTCTGTCCAAAAGAATCTCTTTCTCGATCTCTTTAGACATCACGCATTCTCTAGTTCAATACCTTTTTTTATGATATTTTCGATGCGTTTGTCGTTGCACCAGTTCATGAATTGCTGGAAGACCATCTCGTACCTTTGTTTGGACTTCACGGGAATAATAGCAAAACATCCTGCATTTTAAGCATTCTCCAGATCAAAATCGTCTTTTTCTTGCTGCTTCATATCCCACATAAAGTCGAATTAAACGAACCAAAAAAAAACTAAAAAATTGGGGACTTCATTGCTTTATTTCTAATTGTTAACAACGTTTCATTTAGTGAGTACTAACCGTTTTCAAGTGTAACTAAAAAACTTTCCCTAAAACTAATTGGTTATATACAAAGTTAGAACTTTTGGAACAAAAAAAATAATAAATAAAATGAAAATGAGTTATGTTTAAAAAGCTTCAAAATATAAAATTTTAAATTTTCCGCGAAAAGGGAATGCCATTATTATATAATATTAATAAAAAATAAAAATTTTAAAAAAAAATAAATTTTTTATAAATAAAATATAAAAAAAAATTTCAGGCCTTGAAAATACAAAAACTTTTACCATAAAAACCAAAATTTTTTAAAATTAGAAGCCCAAAATTTGACTTGACAAATGTGTTACTAATGACAAATAAATATTTTTATCATAGAACCATTTATTTACGACAATTAAAACATTACTAGTGGTATTATGTTTTAAGTATAACACAACTAGTTTTTGTAATATTGAGAAACAAATACAAATTTCTAAACATTTATTAATGTTTGATACACTCTTGCTAATAATTATTGTAAATATGTAGTGATGAGCAAAGCAAGACCAGGACCAAGACCGGGCTAGTCTTGGTCTTGGTCTTGCAAGCCAAAAGAAACTCATGCTCTTGGTCTTGGTCTTGCACCACCCGGTCTTGGTCTTGGTCTTGCTGCAAGAGTCTTGCTGGTCTTGCTTTTTTTGGTGATAATTATTTAAACTAAGCAATCTTGAATAAAATATATTTTTTTAGTACTTAAAAATAAATTAAAGGCAAAGACTATAATTTTTGCTTTAAAATTTAAAAATTTACCAATTTTAACCTTACACGTACATTTGAATTATTTGATTAAAATGCAATTTTAAATGTAGGGGTTTATTTATTTATTGTGTACCGATTTTAGTTGAATTGAGACACAACCTGCTTTTATACATTTAGTGACATATAGAAACATTTTAGTAAAAAGAATGATTTAAATTTTCGTTGAAGAACCATATTAAAATAAAGCAAATACAAAAGGGTGTAGTGTGTAAGCAGACAAAAAAGGCTTAATAGCTAACTAGATGTGACGTGAAATTTCCGTTAGAAAGATTCTGATATGAAACACAGGTTTCTGATTAAAAAAAAAAGGTTATTCAAGGAACTTTTTAGTTTTTATGAACTTTTTATCTTCAAATTAATTAAACATTTGCCTTATAAAGTTTGTAAAAATACGTTAACCTTTAACCTGAAATAAAAAATTAATGGCAAAAAATCCATTTAAATAAAAAATCGCCACTCTGTTGTATATTATGCTAAATTGTTGAACTGTCATATAGGAATAATGTCGACGTAAATGGTTTTTAAATATCATTTTCGGTTTTAACAAAAATTACTTCTTTTGACATTGTTTTGACTTTTCCATCTAAACCGGAAATAATATTTAAAATTCATTAATCTTAAAAGACCTTCTATATGACATGACATTTTTTTTATTAATCCATCTTTTTCACATTTATATCTTAGTTTTAAGAAGTAATCTTATGATGCCGCTTCTTACAGTGTGGAACAAAAATAATGTATTTCTGGATTTTGGAAATTATTTATTTACCCTGTAAGTGGCATTACTTGATAGCTAATTTAACATTAGGAATATGAAAGTAATTTTCGGCTTCTATATCTTGTGTACCCCTAGTTTTTGTCTTTCGTGAAGTATCGAGATATCGAGCTTTGTCGGACCATTGAGTCACCATCTCAATATTTTTGAAACATGTTATTGAATTTACTTGTTATCCTTGTTAGAGAACTGTATAAGAGACAAAAGTAAACGATTTGATTATTATTTTATTTAAAAAACTGTTACTTATTAAATAATGGCCTTTTTAGCAGTTCTCGACAATTTTTTGTCATGTCTGTATGAAATACCTCTATATATTGAGTATAAAAAATTAAATTTGTAATATTAAAAAAAATCGCATAAGTGCAAAGGAGTCTTGCGTAGTCTTGCACTCCTCGGTCTTGGTCTTGGTCTTGCAAACGAAAGGCCTTGGTCTTGGTCTTGGTCTTGCTGCAAGACCAAGACCAAGACCGCAAGACCAAGACCGGTCTCGCTCATCACTATAAATATGAATAACAATTTTTACATTTCTTCAAAACAATTCCTGCTGATGATGATAAATGATAATAGTAAAGGATTGGGCTCTTGACCTGTCAAAAACTGGTTGTTTCTTCTATAAGAAAGGTTTCACCTGACAGGATGAACTGACTTTCCGGAAAAACAAATGTCTAGGTCATAAACAATGTTTCTAACCATGACTTGAGGATATTCTGGTTTAGACGCCCGAATTTTGGCTGTTTTTTCGGAGGCTATAAAAAAACAATAAATATTTTTGCCATTTATTTTTTTAATAGTTATTTATTGATGGATCCCGGTCAGAAAATCCTAGTCAATATATCAATCATTAATATCCCATGCCAAAATATCCCATACAAAAAAAGTCCATGACAAAAATATCCTTAAAAAAGTATCGCATAAAAAATCCAATGGCAAAAACTTACTAATACAAAAATATCCTTATCTTTTTCATTATGTGTAACCAAAACTAACCACAACAAACCATCATCTTCCATATTGCTAGTACAAACACGTGCTTTGCATTTCTTTGTATTGTAATTAACACATGATGGGAAAGATAAGAAAATTTTTGTATTAGTAATTTTTTATCATAGGATTTTTTTATGGGATATTTTCTTATAGGATGTTTTTGTCATGGGGGATATTTTGGCATGGATTATTAATGATCGGGATATATCTTTCTAGGATTTTCTGACCGGCCGTTGTAGATATTTTGAGAGTATAAAACATTTATTATATTAAAAAAAAAAACAAAATGCAAAAAAATTGGCCGGCAAAAATGGCGTGTTATGTGTGCAGGATTCCAGTCCTTTCAGTGATCTGATTTTGTTTTTTTTATTCTTTAAGAAAAAGGATGTAGTTAGAGCACTACAAGGAGTTAAAAAAAAATCACAAAATGGCTACGATTTAAATAAATAGTTAATTTTTCTCCCTCTTTTTTTGCCCTGTTGGAATTTTTTTAAAATATAAAAATAATATAAAAAAACTCCTCGTATAATATATAAAGAAGCGCTATACCAAATTTTAAGTGAATCGATCGAGTAGAACATGAGACATCATACAAACCGTTTTGAAAAAGGTGGTTTAAAAAAACACGTTTAAAGTTTAAGGTTAAATTTCAGGTAGTCTAACAGATAAAACAGATAATATTATTTAAATTTTTTTAATCAGTGATTTTGGCTGCATATATTGGGCCTTCTTCTACCCCAAATTATACATTTAACGAATTTATTTCCGAAAGACAGACACTCCTTCCTTATTTTGGAGCACTGGAAGCTTGAAACTCAGATCCTTTGATTCTAGCTCTATTGCGCCAAACAACAACTTTAGCTATAACTTTTAAAATAATTCAAATTTCAAAAAATCGTTTTAAGGAGATATTTTAAATATCGAAACTAACAAAATATAAAAAATCGATTTTTTTAACTTTCTAGACCAAAAAGAGGGTTTAAAGAAAGGCAACTGATAAACAAAAATTAAAATAGTATTTTTTCATTGTAGATAAAACGTCACACCTTACACTTGCGTTTAAACATGACTACAACACTCGTATAATTAAAACGATTTGGTGTATGACCCCGTCATTCTAACCTTTGACACTCGTTGTTATCATGTTCATAAACGTACTTGTAATGTAAATAAATAACTTTTAATTATAATATCAAATTTGTTGAACACTCGTAATAACTGTATTTAATTTGTTTCAGGTAAGAATCCTTTAAAAAAAGTTAGACATCTTTAAACATGATCTCTTTGGTAAGTCATTTTATTACGTATTAACGTAAGCATGCTTTTGAGAGATAAAAACAAGACATGTTTTATTAAAAAAAAAGTTTTTGCCGCAAACTTTAGACAGAAAAAAGTGTCAATCTGATTGAGACGAAAGAAAAGCAAAGGTATTTTAATAACTGGATTATGTTTTTGCCCTCCAGCCACTGTTTGTTTGCCGGGAAAGTTGAGAGTGTGTTAAGAGCTTTCGAGTGAGTTCTTTTGTGTGTGCATCGTGCCGCTCTCTCCTTTTTCCTTCGACCATTTGCGAATTTATGAATCCCATTTCGGCTTTATTTGGGAACGAATTCGGCAACGGACAAAATGTGATTTATAAGTTTGACATTTTTATTATTCTCTATCTACCTATACGGTAGTGGTGTTCTTTAAGGATTTTCAGTAGAAATATATAAAAGTAAAACTTTATTTGTGTATTATTGAATTTGATTTGATATAATAAAAAAATATAAAGGGAAGTTTTTTTGTACTTTTTACCCTTACATAAAAAATGGTACCCGTACAAAATGGTTAGAAACACTAAAACTCATTGGTAAAAAACCATAGAATCAGGGATTTTATCTAGTGCGCCAGACCCTGTTCCGGCCTGACGTACGCAGTGTGTATATTACATGAAACGGTTCAACGTGTTTTCCCCTATCATAACTTCGTTATTATTTCACATAAAGATATAAGATTTGGTTTGTAAATTTACATAAGTATTCTTATCACCTGTAAAAAAATTGGGAAATTTATGTCAAGCGGTTTCTCAGGTATTCGATTTGAAATCTTCCATTTGGGCACCTTCCGAGAAAGTTAATACTGCACATCTTAACTTGGAACGCCTGAAACAGAAAGGGTAATATCGTATACTTAGGGGATAGTTTAGAAGTTTGCCATCTAATTGAACCTGAGTTTCTGAGGTCATTATTTTTTAAAAATTCAAATTGCAGGCAAAATTTTATTCCATTCATTAAACTTAACACTAACACTTATGTAAAATAAGGTCCAAGTTCGTATTCAAAAATCTCGGCTTTTTAAAGATCTGAAATTACTTCTTTGAACTTAAAAATTAAGCTAATTGTGCAGTTGCTGGATTAATATCTAAAAAGTCTAAAAAAGTATATGAAAAACCCTATGCCAGTTATGAAAGTTGGTGTCACTAGAAAAATGTTGAGAATATAGCGCACGAAAAGGTACTTTTAACCTATTTCAAAGAACAATCAGTGACGAAAAAGTCTTAAAGTTTATGGAGTTATTACTCGATGGTACGAAGCACGTTGTCAATTTAAAAAAAATGTTTTAGGTCACCTAAATGCGTTTTTAAAACGAAACTTCGATTTTTAAAATCCTAAAAAGTCCAGAATTTTAAAGAAAATATTGCAAAGTTTTTACAAGAGGTGGAGAATATCAAATATTTGCAAATGAAAGTGTCAATGATAATAGGTATAAGTGGAGCATGCCGAAGAAGAGAGCTGAAAAACTCAAGAATGGAGGACGTACACGATGAAGGGACTGTTTTTGGAATTGTAATATCGATTACAACAACCAATGTTTCCGAGAATTCTTTGTAACGCCTGCCGATGTTGAAGGAGTAAATATGGTGCAATTGGTTGGAACCTATGCATCAATGAGACCCAGCCATACCGCAAATTCTCGTTTTTTGTCCTTTGAAAACAGCAAACGTACAAAGCAGGCAGTGGTTAGTCATGCTTTTGGAAACATGTCTAAAACCTTTGCTTCCTTTTTGAAGTTTCCTTATTCTGCCGAATACTATTCCAAAGTGGAACTTCACACTGTTAAATGCCATGTGGCTGGAAAAGTGACACAGTTGCTGAAGAATATATAGAAAACTCACGCGAAAATAAAAAAAGTAATTTCGGTATTCATTCTTGGAGAAAAAGCATTATTGGTTGTTTAACCGATTAATTTCTCTGAACAAGAAACCAAAAATTTACAAGTTAACAACCAGAATAATGGAAGAACTTCGATGCCTATGTCCAACACTAACATAACAATGCTCAGTAATAATGAATTCATTATAGTAATCATTAAAATAAAGGATGGCATTTTGACACTAAAAATGAAATCCATAAGAATGCCATTATGACACGTCGGAATATAATAGCTATTTATGTATCAAGGGCGTTACTGGGACTATAATGCCCTGAAGGTCGAAATAGATTTCGACCTGATGGGCATTATAGTCCAGTAAAGCCCGTGGTGCATACAATGCTTTATGTTTTACCCAAAAAGAGTTTTTCAATGACTAATTACATTATTTATTCGCAATATAAAAAATAAGTTGCACCTGTACCTGTATACGTAAGTAGATAATGACTGGTGTTAAGTTTGACTTTGATGTTTCTGTCAGTTAGTCAGTTGGCATTTTTTATTTAACGATTTGCTCAAAATGGAAGAAATTCCACAAAATATAAGAGAAAAGGCCATAAAAGCGACCGAAAATCTTTTGCCATTTAAATCAAGGCAACAGTATGATCGGGGTATGGCATATTTGGTATTTGGAAAGATGCGAACGCAATTCTTCAAATAACCGAAAACGTTTTAATGGCATATTTCCAGGAACTGGTAAGTTATTGATTTTATTTTAATACATATGTTTAACAAACTTTATTATTTTTAGTCGGAAAAATACAGTCCGAACTCTCTCTGGACCAAGTATTCCACCCTAAGGTCTACGTTGATGGTCTATGAAAATATAGACATTTCGCAATACCATCGTCTCATATCTTTTTAAAAGTTAAGTCGAAAGGATACGTCCCGAAGAAGTCTAAAGTTTTGGAAGGAGAACAAATATTAAAATTTATTAAGAAGGCTCCTGATGATATCTACTTGGTACACAAAGTCATATTGGTAATGGGTGTTTTTGGAGGTTTAAGACGAGATGAGTTGGTCAAAATGACCATTGATGACATTGAAGATAGAGGAACAGTCTTGGTTATAAAGGTACCAGAAACTAAAACTTCAACTTCAAAAAGTTTTACTATCATTGAAGAAGATTTAGGCGCTTTAAATTTAATAAAAAAGTACACAACATTAAGACCAGCTGGAATAAAGGAGCGAAGATTCTTTCTTACCTATAGAAAGGGTCGATGTACAGTACAACCCATTGGAAAAAATACCATAGGAAGCGTCCCAACATTGATCGCAAAATTTTTAAAACTGGATAATGCAGAAGCTTACACCGGCCACTGTTTGCGTCGCACATCGTCAACTTTACTTGTTGAGGCAGGTGCTTCGTTTGAAACGCTAAAACAACATGGGAAATGGAAAAAGCTCTTCAGTAGCTGAAGGATATATAGAAGAAAGTATTTCATCCAAAAACAAAGTAGCCAAAATGATTGCCAATTCAGTTAATTCCGAGGTTAATTCCGTATCGACTATTGAAAATTCTTTAATGGACTGTTCTTCTATACAAAATAGCGTTAGTGCTACCACCGCTGCTACCATCACAAAAAACACCGACCATTCTATAGTGGGATCAGCTACATTTTCCGGGACATTTCAAAATTGTAATTTTTATTTTGGAAATAAAGTTTAATTTTTAGTATTGTTTAAAGAAAAAATTATTTTTTGTATAAACTTGATCTTTATTGTGAGAGAAATAAAATTGGATAAGCAATAAAATTTCCATATTACGCATTAGGCATTATAAGCGGCATTATCATAATGCCCTTATATGCCTAGGGGGATAGCAGGTATTATTGCTATCATAACATATTCCGTTTCTAAGGTATTATAGATCAATAATAGATAGGTAAAACATAAAATAAAATAAATACCTATCTATATTTGCAATGTGCCAACCTATGTAATATCGTCGTCGTTTCCAAAAGAAAAAAAGAACATCCGTGACGAATAGTTAAAAATTATTTAGAACAAAGAAACCGATAAAAACGTATTTATCTTTATTTTTTTAAAGTTACCAAGTCTTATCCATTTTAAACAATACGGATTCCACATTGGTACAATATAATGGATATCGCCAACGTCAAGCTTATGCACGGGTTGCACGTATTAATTAAAGTGATTAATTGTTTAAAACGTCTATTGTTCCAGCCTTCAATACACCTAATCATCTTCTAATTGGATTGTCAGCGAACGAGACAATCGAAACTAGACTACTACTGCAATCAAATTACTTATTACTGCTGTTGTAATTTATTAAGTTGATATTAATGTTATAAATAGTTTATTTGGGATTTTTGATATTATAGTTGTATGTATTTAGTATTTTTCCTTAGTTAGCCAGTAGTAAAATGAATGATTTTTTAATATCGAATATCTCAGAAACCATTTGAGATTACTTTTTCATTTTTTTTAAGGTTATTAGAATACTTATGTGAATTTACATATTAAAAAATATCATACCTTTATGTGGAACGCTAACAAAGTTATGTTAGGGGGTGAGGGAATATGCTGAAACCTTTCGTGTAATCTACACACTGTTTTATGTTCCGTATACAGTGCTTTCATTTCAAAACGAACCACCCTAAATATCTTAAAAAAAACACTCACCAAAAAAACAAAGAAACACGTCGATTTAGATATACAGGGGGAAGTTTAATTTCGTATTTGATAAAATTTTATCGGTCACCTCCTAACCTCCAGTTAACCTCACTTTGATATGTCAAATGCAACCCCCATAGTGTGACACATCATTGTAAGCGGCATGAAATTTGCTATCCAACAGTACTAAGAAACTTTAAATCGATGGACGTAGAAGCGACTTAGAAGTAAAAATGTGTGTTAATTAGTTTATCGTGTTCAAATAATTTATTTTATCAAATGCTCAAAATGTGCGCCGTTATTGGCGAGACAATAATAAAGTCTGTTTTGAAATTCTTCGCGAACGTTGGCGAAAGTTTGTCTGGTAATACCTCTGCATTCTAGTGTAATTCTACATTTAAGTTCTTGAATATTTGCAGGTGGCGTTTTGTACACTTTACTTTTTAAATAACCCCAGAGGAAAAAGTCTAGAGGAGTTAAGTCTGGCGACCGTGCTGGCCATTCGATGGCCCCTTCGTCTGCCTATCCATGTGCCTGGAAACTGTTCATTGAGCCACTCTCGAACTGCTAAAGCATAGTGGGGGGGCTCCATCTTGCTGGAAATGCAAATTATTTTCACTGAGTTCCATAGCACCATTTTCATCCACCTGATTTTCCAAAGATTGGACGATAGAAGGGTATATCGCATTTTCCATCGTTTCCATAAATACCTGCCCAAACATTGATCTTCTCTGGAAATTGAGTATGTCCTTCCTGAAATATGTGCGGATTTTCATTATCCCAATATCTGCAGTTATGTCTATTAAGAATTCCATTTAAGAAGAAAGTTGATTCGTCAGAAAAGCAGATATTTTTGATCAAATGAGGGTCTTCGTCAATTCGCTGGCACATTGATTCGCAAAATTCTATTCTTCTATCATAATCGTCTTCGTTGAGTTCATGAAGAATTTGTATTTTGTATGGAAAAACTTATTCTTTTTCAAAATTTTGTGCACGGAACCCGTAGAAATATTGGTCAGCTTAGAAACTTTTGGAATAGACAACGTCGGATCTATTGCGAACTGTCCTAGTACCTCAACCTGGCGTGCTTCGTCTAAAACCCTTTCATTAGTACTTTTCTTGTTGCATACAGATCCAGTTTCTTCAAACTTACGCACCAATTCCATTACATATTTATGCCCCACGTTTTTATTTTGATGCCTCTCATTGAATACTCTGGCGGTTCTACGCGCGCATCGATCTTCAGCCCCATATAGGAAAATTATTTCTATTCTCTCTGCTAGAGTATACACCATTTTCAAAATCAAGATTCTTAATTTTAAACTAACGATGTCAAAATGACAATCCTAACAGTAATATTTAACTGGTTCCTAAACGTCTTAAAAACTTGTGCTATTGCAGTGTTTTGCTGTAGCAGGTAACACAAAAAATAATAATTGGAATGAATGCACACTAAAATAGTCTGCGAGGAATTTCAAAACAAGCTTGTCTCGCCAATAACGGCGTACATTTTGAGCATTTGATAAAACAAATTATTTGAACACGATAAACTAATTAACACACATTTTTACTTCTAAGTCGCTTCTACGTCCATCGATTTAAAGTTTCTTAGTACTGTTGGATAGCAAATTTCATGCCGCTTACAATGATGTGTCACACTATGGGGGTTGCCATTTGACATATCAAAGTGAGGTTAACTGGAGGTTAGGAGGCGACCGATAAAATTTTATCAAATACGAAATTAAACTTCCCCCTGTATATCTAAATCGACGTGTTTCTTTGTTTTTTTGGTGAGTGTTTTTTTTTTAAGATATTTAGGGTGGTTCGTTTTGAAATGAAAGCACTGTATAAATAAAAATCATTTCGTAACTATTTTACATTCGTGTTAATAAAAAAATCGAAAATCTAAACCATTTTTTGTCATTCGGTTTTCCTGCATTTACTCAATTTTCCACTTTTATCGCTTCAAATAGGAAAAAGTAACTTTCTTTAAAAAACCATCACCTCCTTATAACCTGCTTAAACTAACAAAGCCCTGAGGGATCGATTCCTACACCGAAGTTCCTCACTCTCGCCGTTTTGTAATACGTCTTGTATATTTATTAAAGTCTCTCGTTGACAGAAGGTCTATAATGTGCAGATAAAAATGCGAAAATTTCACACTTGATAAGAAACATTTTGAAGGGAAACTTCGATAATATTTCATGAAGTTGCGAAGAAGGAAACTTTAAAAGCCTTCCAGTGGTGTGGCCTCAATATTATTTTGTCATTATGCCAAATAAGTAGAATTTTTTTTACAAAGTGTAATTAATATCTTAACTAATTTTGTACAGATTTCACCGGCTCGATCTATATCAGATCTTATCATAGAAGTTAATTAAAGCCTAATATCTCTAATATTTTTTGTTGGTTAATGAATAAAATCCTTTCTGCATTTTAAATTATGTGAAAATAATAATGTTAAGAACTGCAAACTCCTAAAATACTCCCAAAATATAATATATTACCATGCATCTTTTATACAAAGCTGGGTGAGAATCAAATCCTTTTGGAATCAATTACCTCTTAAAAAAAGGATACGTGATCCGGATTTGTTGTATGATTTTAAAATGATCCGTAATTGATTCCTTTTTGAAAGGATCTGATTTCAAGGGGAATGGATTTTTTATATTTTAAATTTTATACAAACCAGTTTATAACTGTCATTTTGCAATTTCCATTTTAAAATTTAAAATTTTTACCTAAAATAAACTAAAGATGATCCGGATTCCTCATCCAATGCTAATGAATCAATTCCCTGGCTTCAATTACTTTTTTCCTTAAAAAAGGAATCATGATTCGTATTGGTGATTCGATTTCTTGACGAGGAACAGTATCCGTAAGTCGATTCCTTTTTTGACGGATCCGTGCCAGCTCTGCTTTTAAGCGTTCCGCGTAAAAAATGTGCGGAATTTTTATTTTTTTCTTTACTCGTGTTCTATCTCTCTTGTCCTACCAGAAGAATGGTGTCCAGTGGAGTACCTCAGGGCATTCTACTTGGGCCATTTTTGT
>JAHBCN010013533.1:0-24285 GCA_019359885.1 Listronotus oregonensis | reverse complement strand
TTTTCTAACAAATATTCCTGGATTTCAGTTTTTGAAGTTGATGAAGCTGGTGCCTTGTGTAGCAGACGGCTGTGGTAGCTT
This sequence comes from Listronotus oregonensis, assembly GCA_019359885.1. Taxonomy (NCBI): domain Eukaryota; kingdom Metazoa; phylum Arthropoda; class Insecta; order Coleoptera; family Curculionidae; genus Listronotus; species Listronotus oregonensis. Next base: position 24,204 of record JAHBCN010013533.1, on the reverse strand, counting down.
GCGTTATCCGTGACAATAACACTGTTTGGAATATTTTTTAAAAGATAATTTTGAAACCAGTTTTCACAAAGTTCTGTACTAGTATCCTCATGATAATCCAAGCTAGAATCCTTAATATTCTTTGCAGACAACAGCAAACAGTTTGAGACAAATCCGTCTTCTGACCACCGCAACGACCATAATACACGCAATACCAGCGTGTATTATGGTAATGCGATTTTGCTTTATTTGAAGGTGCTTTTGTCTGACAGTTTTGACTGGAACCAACCCATCCTTTGGATACTGTATCGTGTGTATCGAATCATGTTTCATCAAGGTAAATTATGGATCTGTTTTCTAGCCTATATCTATTAATTTCTTGAAGGTAATTAAATCTCCAAGTGCGTAATCTGTGCGATTCCATTACTACTTGTCTTTTGTCTATTTTGCGGTATTTAAATCCCATTTTACAAACAACTCTATGGAGGGTGGCACGGCTAATATTTATATTGGTTTCGACTTCGTCTATAGGTTCTTTTTCAGTTTATCCAAGGTAGGAATAACTCCGCTTTCATAAAGGCAATATATTTTCCTTCTTATTAGGTCCTGATCACTATTGTCTATACGGTGAGATTAAAAATCACTACGTTTTTTCTTTTGTTCATTCTTCACTAATAATAATTTCTCTTATCGATGATATTGGAGTTTTTGTAAGTAGACAGGTTTCTTTTAAAGCTTCTTGTTTAATTAGACCTCTACTGATTAAAGTTTCATACACATTTTTCACAACCTGTTTTGCATCTAATCACAAATGATTTTGACGCGACATAGTTATATTCTCGTAAAACAACTTTTTCGAAACGAACAGTAAAAACGGTTATTCAGCACTGCCACTAAAATATTAGCCAAAATATTTTTGAAACAGACTATACTATTTTTGGCATTATAATATTGTAAGGGGTGAATTTTTAAGGATTAAAAAATTACAAAATTAAATTAGTAATACTTTTGAGCTGTCAGATTTTTTAATTAAGTACAACTCTGTGACAATATGTTAATTTTTCTAGGGTAAACATTTTTTTAATAAATCATAATACGGGTTGATTTTCAAGGGTTGAAATATATTAAATAATATTTTAAAGACTTAAGTACTTATTTATCAATTTATATGAGCCTAATTTTGTGTGACTTAATCTTTAATATGAAAGTTTTAAAAGTCTTTGCAATAAGGGGTAGTTTTCACCCCTAAAAAATAAAAAGCTACCTTGGGCATATTGAAGAGGAGGGTAAGTTAAGCTCAATCCCAAATTTTCATGCAAAACACTGTGATAATATATTAATTTTTTAGGCTAAATATATTTTTTAAACCATAATAGGGGTTGATTTTAAAGGGCTAAAATATTTTAAATAATGTTTCTAAGAAACAAAATACTACTTTTTCAACTTACTTGAGTGAAATTTTACTTAACTTAAGCTTTAATGTATAGTTTTATAGGTTTTAGCTATAGAGGGTTGTTTTCACCCCTAAAAAAATTAAGAGCGCCCATCGGCATAATACAGATTTGGAATAGGAGGGTAAGTTAAGCTTAATCCCAAATTTTCTTGCAAATCTATGCATTTTGAAAAAATTGCGAGGTTTTGCACTTTTTCTAGCTTAGTTTTATGGACTATACCGGGTGTTGCTCCGCCGAGCGGGACATAGGGAAAATCTCATGTAAATTTTGAAGTAGTCAAATATTGGCTCCCCTAGTTATTTTAGAAAAAAATGCTATTAGGATTTATTGAAGAGCACAATAAGTTCCACCCAAAATGAAAATTGAGCATTTTTCAACCAACCAGTAAAGAGTAAACTGCTTAAATACTTCTGCAACGTAGTATCTCATTATGCACCCTGTACTCTAGAAATCAATAATAAAAACACCATATTAATTTATCAGTGACAATTTAGATCATTAATTTATAATGTCATTGCAAAAACTGAACAATTTTATACGGGAATTTCAAAAAGAATCCTCGCATTTCATTTTAGTTTACAGCTAATTCCAACACATGCACTCACAGTTACGCAAGACAATAAAACAAATTTGTCTACATTTAGAAATCAATTTATGACGAAAATATCGGGATTTAATCAAATGCTCAAATATTCCTCCATTAACTGCCAGACAATAACCCAAACGATTATAAAACTCATTTCTTACGTTGGCTAGTTGGTACATCGATATTCTGGCACATTCAGAGGATATAGCATTCCTTAGCTGGTCTAAATTTTCATATTTTTTATTGGTATAAAGCTTAGTTTTTAAATGTCCCCATAGAAAAAAATCGTTTGGCGAAAGATCCGGAGACCTGGCTAGCCAAAATATTGCGTGGTTCGGGCCTATGATGTCGTTATTAAATGCGTTGTTCAAGTATTCGCGCACAGCTCTGGTACTGTGTGCTGGGCAGCCATCCATTTGATACCAAATCTCTTTATTTTCACGAGCAAGGTTGTTCAAAGCAGGCAAAATTTGTTCCTCTAAAAGTTCCAGAAAGTACTCCGCATTCAAATTTCGGTCAAGGAAAAATGGTCCAAGGATATGGTGGCCGAAAATTCCCGCCAAAACATTAATTTTTTGTGGATATTGAGTCCTTGTCTCAACAAATCGATTTTGGTTTTCGTTACTCCAGTAACGGCAATTTTGAATGTTGGGTTCGTTGTTCAATGTAAAAGTGCATTCGTCAGTAAAGCAAATATTTTGTAAAAAACCTCTGTCAGTGTTTGTCCTCTCCATCATCTCAAAGCAAAATTCCTGTCGTATTTCGTCTCCGTCTTTTAATTCTTGGTGTCTTTCGTACTTGTAAGCGGTGGTATTTACATCTTTTTAAAATTCGAGATATTGTGGTGTGGTCTTGTCCAGTAATGTCCTCCAGTTGTCTCGTGCTAATGTTTCCTTCGGCCTCCTCTACACAAAGTATCACGCCTAAATCCCTCTCGTTTTGTACAATTTGTCTCTGATTTTCACGTCGATTTTCTTCACATTTTCAATTATTGATTACTGTGCCTGTAGTTTCAGATTTTTTTATCGTCCGTTCTATTGTCGATTTACTTGGTATTGGCCTATTGGGAAAATAGGCTGCAAACATGTCCGCTACTCTTCGATAACTATTTCTTGATAAAACCATTTTATAATAGTGATTTTTTCTTGATTTGAGTAGTTTATTATTTAAAAATGATGTGACATTGATCTGACAACTTGAGAGTAAGAGGTTAAATAATTTTTCTGGTATTTTATTATAAACTTTTAATAATACAGGGCGCGTAAGAAGATAGGAGATTCGTAACTTATTTTAGCATTTATCTCTTAGCTGGCGGACTGAGAAGAGCTGAAATTTGTACACTGGGTATAACTTTTCGTGCTCTTTAAAAAATCCTAATAATATTTTCTTCTAAAATAATTAGGGGAGCCAATATTGGACCAGTTCAAAATTTACATGGGATTCCCTATGTCCCGCTCGACGGAGCAACACCCGGTATGTATGCACAATAATTTGAATTAAACCACTTATAAAAAATTAATTATTTTTACTTGTTTTAGTGCTAATTTTTTATAAACATATGCACTAATCATACATTTGTAAAATAAAGTGCACCAAAAATTTTCAACTATTCCAAGGGCTATTCTTAGACTTTTCCTATATTTATGTACGATTTTCAATTCAAAAGAAAATCACATCCACCTAAAAAGGTAATCCAATTATCCCGACAACCATTCATCTGTAAATAATTGAATCTGACAGGTATTTTACTTCAATAGGCACATAACATTCATCATTACCCGAAGAATCGATCACTGACATCTCGGTCAACGCACCCGGCACACAAAATTTCGGCCCACCTCCCGAATCTTTTTTTAACCGAAAACCAAGTTCAAGGTTACCCGGCCCGCTTGTTTAAGGCCATCCAACCAAATAATTAATAGCGTTGCCGTAGCCAGTGCAAAAAAATTCAATTGAGAGAAATTATGAAGACCTTGAATCTCTATAATAATTTCAGGATGTTAGGGAAATGGTTGGGTAAATTTAAAACACGGAGAATAAAAAAAACTATGTTTACTGGACTGCGTGGTCCGTTAATTTGTGATAGTACCAAGGAAGTTTAAAGGTGTATGGAAGCCCAATACTGTAGAACAAAATTGTCCAGGCGTGCAGGGCAGCGGGAATAGGGGGGTTGGACCCGCGGAATTTGCGCAATGAATAGTAGGTCAGGGCCAGATTTCCATAATTCTTTGTTACTATCTATAAAATTGACATTATCAAATGTCAAATTCCAACATTCACTGTTTTTTTTTAATTTTTTGCACAAAACTGTTGGTTATTAAAGGATACTACTATAAAATATTTAAAATTATTGTGTAATATTAGATTTTATATCATCTGATATAATATGGAAAGAATAGATGGCGCCACTTTACTGCCTTCTATTTTAATGGTCGATATTTTTGGAAGTGTTGTATTTTTACCAAAAATCTTTGTAAATAAATAAAAACACGATTTTTTAAAATAAATTTCAAACATTGTATGATAGTATTATGTACTTATCACCAATTTTGTGATAAAAGAAGGGCAAGATAGTGTAAATGAGTTTAATCTAATCCTAAGATTCTGGTTGTACATTAAAAAGTGAAATTTTTTATAACTGCTTTTAGGCATATACTTTTCACTAATAACAAACATTCATGAGACAGAATAACAGTGGTTAAAAATGTTTAGTAACCTTTGGTACCTGAGTATCCATTGTAACAGTATCCGTTAAATATTATGTGTGTACAGTATGTCGAGCTTAAAAAGTTGATAATGCAAGATTAAGAAACCAAAAATCTAATTTATTTTTAAACAAATGGTATTGTCTCGAAAGTTGCCTCCTCTCTAATTTTGATCAAATTTGGTATACAGGGGTTTTTTGGGGCGCTGATTACAAAAATATCTTTTCGGCAACGTTTCGTTTCCGAGATCTTCATCATCAAAGTTGAAAATTAAACTAACCTTATTTTCACTATATTCTCCCTGCTTTTTGTACACAATTCTTGATTTTTGCACTAAAGTGGCACACGATATTTTATAAACACCTTTTAAAACCTTGTATTTTCATTTATTTTACATCTTTTTTCCATTAAATTGCGAACTTTTTATTTCAAAAGCAGCAGCCATATTTGCTTAAAAAATAAAAGTGTAAAAAAGGTGTAAAATGAACATAAAAAAAAGGTTTTAAAAGGTGTTTGTGAAATATTGTGTGCCAATTTAGTGTAAAAATCAAGAATTTTGTGCAAAAAGAAGGAGGAATAGTGTAAATAAGGTTAGTTTGATTTTCAATTTTGATGATGAATATCTCGAAAACGAAACATTGCCGAATTTTTTTTTTTTAGATTTGTAATCAGCGCCCCAAAAAACCGTTCCAAAATTGTACTTCCTTTCATTCAATTAGAGGAACCTGTATATATTAAAATTTGCCTGGTCTGCCCAGTAATCAATAATTTTGATCCTTTAAAAGAGTGTACTAAATTTTTAAATGAAATAAAAGTACCTAAATGTAAACCTTTATTTCTTTTTAATAATCCACAGAAATACACAAACATTGTGGAAATCATCTAAAAGAAGTTAAGATTGGCTTACTTTTCTCACTAATATTTCCTATGAATTTTTTCTATTATTTATAATTGATATATTCTAATTTATTCGGTTACCTAACGTTACGTCTTATAAGAAGCACCTAATTAAAATATAAAAAAAATACTTACCTAAAGGTAAAAAGACGGGTATGTTACCCTTGGATTTGCAAGACAAAACCATACAACCTCTAGTCATTTTGTTACGATATTATAAGTAACAAACAATAAACAGAAAATTATAGTCACAATTTAATAAACACTAATCACTAAAATGAGAAGGTTTCGATCAATCCAAAAAACGGTACTCCGGCTCTCATAAAATTATAATGTGTTGGCTAACTTCACACTGATTTATCAGTGTGTAAGTAGGCAACACATTAAATTATTTCGTGGAATTTTGTTATTGCTCAGAATCGGCGGGGCCAACTCTGACAGTTATTTTCATACTGGGCTGGACATTTTTTGATCGAATGGGCCATAGCATCGGGCTTCCATACACCTTTAAACTTCCTTGGATAGTACAGGGTCTTTGATTATATTTATGTGTCTTCTGGAGCCTTTATTTTGGAAGACAGAAAAAAATGTTTTATATAAAAATTGTAGGGTTTTTTTCATATTATCTTTTGAAATTATCAGTAAAAAATTATCGCATTAAAAAAATGGAATATATAGGCAACTTCAACTTTTTTAAATGAAACACCCTGTATATTATGCGCTACAATGAAAGATCTTTTTTTTCTGATTTCAATTTCAAAATACATTGATGATATTTGGATGAACCATTTTTGAGATATTTAAGCTTAAAATATAAATAAATTGAAAAAATATATTATTATCAAGAAAGCTATGAAAACAATAAAATTGTTCTAATAAATTTGGCGTATTGGTATTGTAAAAAGTTGAAATTTATAATTTTAACTATTAAAAGTAGTTTGTATTGCTTTTTTGTCGATAGGCTATTCAGAAGAACAAAAAATTGCTATTATGCGTCTTTTTTATGGTAACAATAATAATGTGACGACAGTGCAAAGGGAATATTACTTATTATATTCTTAACAACGGGTACCATACTATTAAATACATAGTAAGAAAGTTTATTGAACGAAAAAGCTATAAGATGAAGAAAAGGACTGCAGCACGAAATGAAAACAATGTTTTGGAGGTTCTCGTTTTTTCCGGATAATTATTATACTTTTTCTATTATTAGCACTAACTACTTTTAATAATTTTAGAATATCCTAAAATATCAATCTCGAATGCGGCATCTGAACTTAATAAAACAGATTATAAAATTTATTTAAACTTAAAATTTTACAAATTTTATCCTTATAAATTTATGTTCGTTCAAAATCTTCTTGAACAAAACATGCAGGACCGACCTAAGTATGCTTTGGAAATAGCTAGGTTTATGCAGCAGGATTCAAAGTTTTAAATAAAATTCTATTCATTGAGTCTTCCCTCACTTTAGCAGGAATATTTAATCACAAAGATAAACATTATTATTCCAGAGAAAACCCTCACCAAATTCAGCAACATAACAATTTTATTGTTTCCATGGCTTTCTTGATACTAATATGAAACTTTTTTTATAATTTATTAATAATTTAACCTAAAATGTCTCAAAAATGGTTCATCCAAATATTATCAATGTATATTTTAAATCAGGAAAAAAAGGTCTTTCGTTGTAGCGCATAATATACAGGGTGTTTCATTTAAAAAAGTTGACGTTGCCTATATTTTTCCATTTTTTTATTGCGATATTTTTTTACTGGTTATTTTAAAAGATAATATGGAAAAAATCCTAAAATTTTTAGAAAAAACATTTTTTTCTGTCTTTAAAAATAAAGGCCTCAGAAGCCCCGTAAATTTACTCAAAGACTCTATACGTATTAACGTAAATAAAACACATTTTTTGTTTTTTTTTTCACTGTATTAAAAATTGGACACCAGTTTCTTTAAATTTTAATTTAAGATCTATTAAATAAACTGTATTTTTTTAGCATATAGTTACATTAGTACCAGTAAACAGGATCGTAAAAAATGAACAAATAATAATAATTTGGATAAAATCACATTTTCGTTTATATCTCCTTTATTATTCACCTCATCAAAAATATTTATATGACTTTTCATATGGACAATTGTAAATGCCTTATTTTTTGTTATACAATTTTTTGTATCTCTTATAGTTTTTAAGATATTAACGATTCTTTTTGAATTTAAAACTTCAGTATCTCAAAAAAATTAAAAGATAGACGAAATTATAAAACTAAAAAAATATGTATTTTTACGAGGTCTTTAATTTAAGTTATATACGTTTTTTAGTATAAATCTGATACTTTTTGAGTGTTAACGAAAAAATTGAATTTTTGGGATTATTTTAAGGTATTACTTAAGTTTTTTTATTTTATTATTTGTTCAATCAAAAATCTTTGTACAACTTTTTTTAGGAAATTTAATCGTCTTTATTTTTGGTTATATCACAATTTTCAGTACCTTTTTTTGTTTTCAAAATATTAATAATTACGTAAGTCTCTCAAGGAAGTTTAAAGGTGTATGGAAGCCCAATGTTATGGCCCATTCGATCAAAAAATGTCCAGCCCAGTATGAAAATAACTGTCAGAGTTGGCCCCGCCGATTTTGCGCAATAACGAAATTCCACGAAATAATTTAATGTGTTGCCTACTTACACACTGATAAATCAGTGTTGTTTTGATTGTTTTTCTTTGTGTGATTATATTTTGTGGTTGCAGAAGTTTTTTGGATTGATAAAAATTTTCTTATTTTACCGATTAGTGTTTATTAAATTGTGACTATAATTTTGTGTTTATTGTTTGTTACCTCGTTTGTTACTTATAATATCGTAACAAAATGACTAGAGGTTGTATGGTTTTAAATCTAAGGGTAACATACCCGGCATTTTTTACCTTAGGTAAATATTTCTTATATTTAAATTATGTGCTTCTTATGAGACGTAACGTTAGGTAACCGAATAAATAATAATATATCAATTATGAATAATAGAAATTGAGAATTTCATAGGAAATAGCAGTAAAAGAAAATAAGGCAATCCTAACTATCTTTTAGATGATTTTCACAATGTTTGTGTATTTCTGTGGTTTAAATTAAAAAGAACAAAAGGGTTTTACATTTAGGTACTTTTTATTTCATTTAATAATTTAGTACATTCTTTTAAAGGATCAAAATTTTTAATTACTGGGCAGATCAGGCAGATATTAATATATACAGGTCCCTCTAATTGAATACAAAAAAGTACAATTTTATGTTAAAGTTCCTTTTTGCTTTTTCTGTATGTGTTTAAAAAGAAATTAGATTTTTGGTTTCTTAAACTTACATTATCAACTTTTTAAGCTCGACATACTATAGATACATAATTTTTCCTTTACTGTTACAATGGATACAAAATTTTCCAAAGGTTACTAAACATTTTTAACCACTGTTATTCTGTCTCATGAATGTTTGTTATTAGTGAAAAGTATATTTTTTAAAACATTTTAAAAAAATTTTTTATTTTTTAATCAACAACCAGAATCTTAGGATTAGATTAAACTCTTTTACACTATCGCCCTTCTTTTTATCACAAAATTGGTGTTTAAAGTACATAAAAAATACCATACAATGTTTGAAATTTATTTTTTAAAAATGTTTTTTTTATTTACAAAGATTTTTGGTAAATAAAAAACTCCCAAAATATCGTCATTTAAATAGAAGGCTGTAAAGTGGCGTCATCTATTCTTTCCATATTATATCAGATGATATAAAAACTAATTTTCAAAATAATTTTAAATTCTATGGTAGTATCGTTTTTAAAAACCAACAATTTTTTGCAAAAAAAAACAGTGAATGCTTGAATTTGACATTTTTTGATGTCAACTTTTAGATAGTAACAAAGAATTTGGAAATCCGGCTCTGACCTACTATTCATTGCGCAAACTCCGCGGGGGAATCCCTATTCCCGCTGCCCTGCACGCCTGGACAATTTTGTTCTACAGTATTAGGCTTCCATACACTTTAACTTCCTTGAAGTCTCTACATTCAATTAATCCCTGGAGTGACGACACCTAGATGCATTTCTCAGTATTGGCGTCTCCATGGTAACAAAAGAACTTACATGCAATAATATTATGGTATATAAGGAGTAAGTCGTTTTTTATGTCATGAATATTTTTTTTTTGACAGATAAAAATTCCCTTCCTCTCGCCTCGCCTACTTAATTTATCGTTTTTCCAAAACGGAGCAACTTGAACAAACAATTTTTGCACCTTCTTATAAATGGTTTAACTCCTGATGCATTCCACTAATTATCGCTTAAGGGAAATAATTGACCAAATTTTTACCTGGCCTCCGGGACTACTACTTTCGTGCACGTATTTTAGTTCGGAAAGTATCACTTTCCCACAACATTGCGGGAAAATATAACTATCAATATTTAGACCTAATACTCTATCGGATTGGTTTAATAATAAATTGAATTACTTCTTAATAACAATACCTACCAATTTGGATGCCTATATTTTTTAATCTTCCTTTCGTATTTTTTTAAATATGTAATTTTTTTAAACATTATTTTAAAGTTTCTGTACAATTTTTAAAATATTTAGTCCGATTTAGTCAAATAACAATCAAACCAGGTTTTGTTGGTGCAAGTAAAAGCAAATTAAAAGCATAAAAGAAGAGGTATCATTTTTGCGAACTGAGTATTTTTAAAATGTATTGTTTTTTTATGTTATAAAACAATTAATGTTTAAAAGTTAGTGTTTTTAATTACTCGTAGAAAAACTATTGTTCCCAACTCTTGCGGAAAGTGTCTTTCTCGCACTCAAGTGCTTGCAACGACAATCGCGTGCGGGAAAGTATTTCTTTCCGCACTTGTTAGGAAAACTACTATTTTCTTCGAGATATTAAGGAAAATAAGTGCAAACTCAGTAAGGTTGTGTTTTTATCGGCATAGTCAGATAGAAAATACCTTAAAATAAAACATGTTTCCAATTCTAAACATTTTAATAAGCTATTTCTTACAAATTTAGTAACAGTTGCGACTTTTATTTATTTGCCTAGAAAAGGATTTTATAAAATTTTAATCTTATTTACTAAATATACTTTTTAAAAAATTTATTTACATAAATAATTTTTAAATTTCTAAGGCAAAGATATTAATAAATATGTAATATCTTGATAATAAAATCGATTTAAAGTTGTTTTATAAAAAACAAAACTAACATTTACTTCAGTAATTTTTTTGGTGGCAAAATGCCCAACAACAAATTTTTGGGACTTCTAATCCGCCACAAACATCAAATATTTAATGGATTAATAGTAGGAAAGCTGGTGAACAATTTTGAGTAAGTTCTTGATGCACCATGAAAAATTTGGTAATTGTCCTTGATTTTGAGGCACTTTGAAATTTTGGAAGAGTAATACAGGTATTTAAAGATAAATAACTCTAAAAAGCCAGATCAATTTGGTTAAATTTTTTACCAACCAGACGATCGAAAAAGTATTATGTAGGTGGATGTGAACAGCACCATGCATGCTTAAGGAGCGAGAGAGAGAGCGTATGTCCGCTGCACCTCTTGCTCGAAGTAAATGTAAAACGATTGGTTCTCGCGAGACCACGTGACCTACAGCCGTGCCTACAGCGCCGAGACCGATACGAGTTCTCAGTAGTAGTTTCGGAGTAAAAATAAAAATCTCAGTCATAAGGTTTTCATGAGCCACGTGTTATTGTTTGCTTTTTTATTGTTTATTATTCACAATGAGTGATGAAACATTAGTTTGTGTTATTTTTTCCAAAGACAAAACGGCCGAGTGGCAGACAATTTGTAAATGTAGTTTAAAATGGGTATTTAGTAACGCTAGTTAAAAATAATTATTTATTTATTTAAAAATCCGTACATAAAAATGTATTTTTTAAACGTTTGTCACATAACACAAAACGCTCCTGATTGGCCGAGTTTATAAAGACGTCACCTGCTTGTTGGCCTACTTGCGCCTACTTGTGATATATTAGCTTTCGAAACTGTTTTAATAAAAAAAAAATTGTATTATCCATTGTTTTTGTGTGATTTTTTTTGCAATATTTTACAAATTCTGTCAAGTACTTTTACCATGGCTAACTATTTTGTAAAAACGAATAGCAGAAACCTGCGGAGATTCGGGGTTCGATTCCACTCCATACCTTTCTTTTTTTTTAATTTAATAATCTTTAAAATACTTCTCAAATAAATTTAAATATATATTTAGGTATGTTTATTAATAATAATTAAATTAATATTTTTTTTTATTTTTATTATTATACATTTTTTACATCAAATGTGTGGGGGAATATTTGCAGAATTATTGGGTAAACTTGAAGCTTTTTTGTGTGTAAATTTATGAATATTTTACGCACAAAACAGTTACTTCGTTTTTAGATGTTATACAAAAATGATTTGTTAAAAATTAATTTTAAAAATATTGATGTTAAGAAATAAACTTCCAGAATCCCAATTAAGTAGTATGCGTGAATTGTAATTACTCAGAAAACCTCCGTATTTTATTCTAAAACTATTATGAGTAAATTTTAATTACACAGAATAAGCCGGGATTGACTGGGGTCAAGTGGCGTTAGGACGCCATGGTCAGGTGATGAAAGATTAACCGGGGTCAGGTAGGGTTATGTGCATCATGATGCATGCAAAGTACATCGTATGTGCACCTAACTTTACCTGACCCCATCAATCTTACGTTACCTGCCTACCGCGCGATTCTATAATATTCAAAGTTTCAATTAACGCTAGATGTACCATCATAAATCGTCTGCCATTCAATAGTTTGTTTATTTACTAACTAAACATTGTTGGGATACAATGGCCGACTGTAAAAAAATCGTTAAAAGTCTTACTTTTATTTTGCAAATTAAAAATAGTTTTGCAGTTATATGTATATATCGTATTAGGCTGCCATTTGTTTTATTCAATATTGTGAACCGTTAAGTTTATATTTAAATAACTTTTACACTGTAAAAAATTGTTCTGAAATACTGTAAAAAATTTGCTAAATAACTTTTATGTATCAATTTTTAAAAATCGGAAAACAGTCTGCCTTGTGAAAATTCGTCAATCTCATGCACACATTAGTCTAAATTGTGCTTGGCAGACTGTAAAAAAGTGTTTAAAGTTACACGATTTTTTTGCGAACTAGCATTAGTATGCTTTACTCTTGTACTGGAGAAAACCGTCTGCCTGCAACTTTTTTGTGGATTTGGCAATCTAGCCTTATGCTTCAACAATTGGCAGACTGTAAAAAGTTGATTTAAGAAGCATCTTTTTTTTGCTAATTAAAGTTAATGTTTAAATATGAAGTAACACGTTGCGGAACTTAATAGGTACATCTATCTATAGCTTGTGGCTATAAATATCACCCGTATCAAAGGCAGCCTGTAAAAAATCGGTCTCTTTTTTCTGCCGCGAGCGCTCGGTCTACTAAGTTAACAACGGTTTAGAATGTTTAACAAAATGTCAGATTTTGACAGGTTGACTACTAAAATCATTGAATAACACTGACAATGACGTTTTGTTAAACATTCTAAACTGCTAAGTCCATTGCTAAAATTTAACAACGCGATCATCACTCGGCCGAAATTGTTATTATTATTATTATTATGAGGGATGGAATGCTTACAAAGTTCTTGATTTTTCACAGTATATACAGTATACCATAAGCTTTTTAACGTAAAGGTAAATATATAAAAAAATTACTACAATTAATAATTATTTTACTCATTGTCAGAAATTATTTAAAAAAAAATTTCCAGGTTATTTGTCTTTCAGTACCTCTATTACCCAAAATCTAAAAATGCCTTAAAAATAAGTTCTATCATAATATTTTAGTGGTAAAAAACATAGTAGTTTTATTTATCAGTGTTCTTCATGATGATTAATTACCACATAGTAACGGCTAATAGCATCAATTTTTTGATAAATAGTTAATTACTTGTCGACTGTATCACACGATTTTGTTACTAATTTTTTGCTATAAATTAGCAATATTGAAATATTGGAAACTTTTGGTTTTTTAGTTTTTGAAAACATGCTACCTTGAACTTTATTTTTTACTACGTTATTAACGCCTGTGATTTTGTTGCTGTGCAGGCAAGCACTTAATTGCTTTTATAGTACCAGTAAATTCTCGAGTAAATTTAAATATTTATATGAAAGCGTACAGTGTTGCCAAATCGGGGTCTTTTCCAATGGGTCTCCGCATTTTCACGTCTAAAATATAATTGGGGAAAATAAAAAGCCGCTTTTACTAACCAGAACTAACCATGACTGATCTTTTAGACACATTCAGAAGCTCTCAGTTTTGGTCGGTCATGGTTAGTTCTGATTAGTTAAAGCGTTTTTTTTATTTTCCCCTATTATATTTAAGACGTGAAAACTGCTTTGCATGTAACGGAAAAATCGAGGGAAAAATTAAATAATATAAAAATATCGGTGGATCATTAGAAAGTATTGTGTTACTTGTACTACAAAAGCAATTGAGTGCTTACCTGCACAGCAACAAAATTATAGCCTTTGATAGAATGTTTAAAAAAAAAATCTGGTAATATTTTGATATTGCTAATTTATAACAACATATAAGCAACAAAATCGTGTCATACAGTAGACAGGTAATTAACGATTTATCAAAAATTCCTGCTATCTTTATATCAATACAGCAGTAATTTCGATTTTTCGAAATTGGCTTGAGCCACAAAATCCTTATTACCAATAAATTAGCTACAAATTCCAGTGATTTTTTATCGAGTTTTGCTAATTTATCTCTGCTAGCCTTAAAGATCTAACTAAATATATAAAAATTTGAAAATGCCTCAAAAACATTTTTTTAATAAATACATTTCCGTCCTAGGAAAATTCAAGGGTTGGTAGGGAGCCGCTACCCTTTAGCCAGACCTCGACTTTCTTATTAAGGGGTCCTTCAAGGACAATTACAAAATTTTTCATAGTGCCTCGAGAACCTACCCAAAATTGTTCACCAGCTCTCGGACTATAATACTCTCGCTAAAACACAAATATTTTGGAACATTAACAATAAATCAGAACGATAATTTAAATCTTACGATAAACAAACTCGAGTCTTTTTGTTTTGGTAGCGAACAGTTCAATCACCTTATGATTAAAATTATCAATGTCGTTAACAAATCCCTTTTCGATCGATAAAAATCCGAAAGCACACAAATTATCAACTTTCTCAGTATTTCTCAAGAAAGCTTTGATTTTTTTCAGTACAGGAAAGCATCGTTCCGTCTCCGTTGTTTCCATAGGCATCGTGCACAAAACACTTAAAAGTTTTAACAGTTCTTGATAGGTATTTCGTAACTCCTCGTCAATCACCAACGATAACAAAGGCACAACACCCGAAATCACTCTTAATTCAGGTCTTTCGTAGACCACCTGCAGTTCGTTTTTAAGTCTGACTTTATCCAAAAATGAAAAGTTCTTTACTGTTTCATCGAGATATTTGGTAGGAAATGTCATTCGGTATTCTTTAAAGTTGGCAACTTTAAACAAGTTCGTAGCCATGAGATGACCGAGAAAATTAAATCTAATATTTATATGACGAATTATGGCGTTGCAAACTTCCAGCGCTTCCTCCTTTCTTTTTTCGTAATTCAGCAATCGGGGCTTTTTTGCCGCCTCGGGCTCTTCATCGTCGTTAAAGTCAAGATGAGAATTTATCTCTTTTTCTATATCGCTAAATATGACATTTAATGTTTGCTGTATGTTTAGGATCGATTGCTCGAATTTTCTTAATTCTTCCCGTTTTCTTATCGGGTCAACACCTTCCTTTTGTAGCTGCTTAAATATTATCTCGACGTGAGGGATAATTTGGTTAAAAATCCCCAACCAAAATATAAATTGCTTATCTTGTAGTCGGAATTTGTACCCTCCAGCTTGGTTTACTGTAGCGTCGTTGGATGATTTTTCCAAAAAGTCCATTACAACGATAAGTTCTTTTCTGTAATCGTGGACTGTCCTTACTCCTCCCCCTGACGCGTCGAAGTTCCATGCCGGCAAGTTGGTAACGCGTTTTTGCACGACTTCGTTGAGAACAGCGATAACTTGAGGGGAATTTACAATAAACGAGCAGAGACTGCATAAGCTAGTGAAAAAAATTCGAGCTTGCTTGTTGACGGAGGCAGCACTAGATATAATGGCATTGAGGGAATGTCCATAATAGTGAATGTAATTCGCCAGGGAATATTTTTCTTTAACCTTTGCCTGTATTATAGCCAAAGATCCACTTACAATTGATGTTCCGTCATAGCTTAGGGAAATTAATTTATCAGGAGTTTCAGCGACAAGCGGTTCAATTTCTTTTAGAATGCAGCTGGCAACAGTTTCTGCGTCATAAGCTTCTGGATATAGAATATTCCAGAATCGCTCCACAGGTTTTCCGTTGATTAAGTATCGTAAAATGATGATTAAGCGATACTTACACGATAAATCTGATGTTTCATCCACTACAACAGCTAGGTAACTAGTGTTTTTTATTTCTTTAATTATTTCGTCGCGACAAGCATCAACAATACAGTCCAGTAGCTCATTTTGTAGGTTTTTGGAGATTCCTTGAATAAACGGGATTTTCTCAATGGGTTCTTTAGTGACTTTATCAAGTTCTTCACTGAAATTTATTAGTTCTTTAAAAACAATGTTTGTTTGGGTAATATCTTGACCTCTTAGAGCCAAATCGAAAGCGGTGCAGAACCTAATACTGTTTATGATTTGGTCTAAAGCATGTCTGTTTTTTTGAACTTGTTCGTTTTGACTTAGCAATTCTGCGCGCAGCGTGGAGTTCAGAAGGACTTTTATGTTGACTTTGCCCAAGATAGCCAAACTAAAAACATTGTGCATATGGCGCAGCGATTTTTCGTGGATTCTCATTTTCTCCCAAACGTGTATTAAATCGTCGACCCCTGCTTCCGACCAGTACTCGTCGCCTCCATAAAGAACGCATGGGAAACAGTACATTTTGTTAGTCTCACTGCAGCCACAAATCCAATTGTTTTTCGTATACAAACTCCTGTTAAATTTTCGACATCGATGACTTTTGTCGCCGGTTTGTGGTTTGGCTATGTCCAAGTCGGGTAATTCTCTACCTAAACCATTGAGGAAAAAAAAATATTTGCACATATATTTATAGGAAATTAACTTCCTAAAAAAAAAGTATCATTGAAAATTTTCCAGACGAAGTTCATTAATCAAGTTTTAAAAACATTGATATACTTTTGATTTACCTTTTTTTTTTTGGGATTTTGTAAGTAACGAAAAAAATAAACAATATAGATTTTAAAGGGAATTTAATACTTTACAAAGGGGGTTTTTAATTTTTCGTTAATTCACTGATTCAAAAGCAGACAAAAAAAAGAAAAATTAATTTTCACCCAAATTTCAACCTTAAGTAACTTTTGAATAAGTAAAATTTTAAAGAAAATGTAAAAAGGGCCTTTTATGTAGTGCATTAAATTCCCTTTAATAGTCCAAAAGTGCTTAAAGTACATAACAGACGCCCCGCCCCCGGAAATCGTTTTTTTTTTAATAACTTTTAAAATAGTAGGTGTAATTTAATATATTTTTTAAATATATGTTACTAGATTACTAGATTACTAGTCTTCTTTAAAATTAACCCATTAATATATTTCGGGTTTAGTTTTTAAGAAATTTTTTCCAAAAATAATAGCAATTTTTTAACACCCTGTATGATAAAAGGTTAAAAAATTATTTTTGGATAGTTTTAACCTTAAACTTTAAAAAAAAAAATTTAAAAAAGGATAAAAACCCAAATGTTTACATTATACAGGGTGTTTTCTAATTATACGTCAATATTTAAGGGGAATTTTGGGTCCATTTTAAAAAAAATTCATATGAACATAAAAATCCTTTCTTTAAATTTTGAAATAAAGGGGGGAAATTTTTTTAAAAAAAAATCATTTATTATTAATATCTGTAATACCACTTCACATATTTTAATGAATTTTGGCATACATTTACTATGTATTAAGATGCATTTTTTTGTGTCCCACATATTTTTTTATTTTCACCAGTGGGTTCAGAAATTTGACCTGCCTATTTTGGCAGACATTGGGGTAAGCCAAAATTTTCTTAAATAAAAATTTTTAAATTCCATAATCATTTCTTGCCCAAAATTGTGTTTTGTTTCCCCGATGCACGGTTTACGCTAAAAAAAAAAAAACCTTTTTCTGCATGATGATTACAATATCGGTAAACAATATCCTATGCAGAGAGATATCTATACTTCAAGTCCAAAATTTCTTTTGACGACGTTTTAGAGGCCCCGGGTTTTGGGGGGGGGGAATAATTTTAGTGGCGTATGCTTTTAGAAAATAAATGAAAAATTTCGTCAAAATGAAAATATTTTTACAAGAAAAGTTATTTTCTCATATTTTCATCAACCCTTTAAATTGTAAAAGCCTATATTATTTTGGTACTATTCTTTTTGAAAAATTTTTTTTTTTGCTTAATTTTGCACACCTCCTATTTTGAGGTCATAGAACACAAATTAGATTTTTTTGGCGATTTTTCAACGTTTTTCCAAAAAAAATTTTTTTTTAGTTTTACCTTCTATTTTATTTTGCTACAAAAAAAAATAATAAAATTTTAGCTTAACATAAAAAAAAAGATAAAAGCAGAACGATAACAATCCAAGTTACCCGACTTGAAATTCACCACCGATCTTGCAATCTTATTAAATCGATATTCACACGCATTGTTCATAAAAAAACCACTAAAAAAGGAACACATATTTGAGGTATCATCAGCTTGTAGAATCCAAAAACATTTGGTTTGTTCCATTTTAAAATTTATAGAGAAATTTTTATCAAATTTTTGGGGTCGAGCGAAGAAGGTTCCCCATACCTTATAAAATAAAGAAAACTATTACAACCTGGTAACGGTCAACATTTTTAAATTTCGAGTTAAATTTGGGGACGTAAACGTTTTACCTTTTTTTTATTAAAAAAGGTTTTTCCTTTTTTTAATGTTTTTTTTTTAATATTACCATGATGTTTTTTTTAAATATTTTTTAAAAAAAAAAGAATTTAAAGGAATATGTCGTAAAAGGAAATTTTAAACAATTCAATTATTTTTTTTTTTAAATATAAAAAGGGGAAAAAAACCCCCTCTTTTTCGTTTAAAACCGAAAAAAGGTGCAAAAATAGCAAAAAAACCCCTTTTCCAGTACCCATAATTACTAATACTATTTTTTTTTTAAAACTCTAAACCCGAACGCAATTAACTTTTTTAAAGTTGCACATATCTCTGCAGCATCCAAATGGTTAGTTCGGGGTTTCGTTTCGGGAATCCCCTGGTAAACATTTTTAACCATTATTCTTCTTTTAACGTTAACTGAGGTTTTATAGGCGGATTACTAGTTAAAAGGGGGTTTTAAATTCATAATTTACAAATTAAAAATTCCCTTTTTATATAAATTATAACACTAAATAAATAAAATTAAAAAAGGCCAAAAAAAATATCTATATACCAATTATTAGAAATTTATAATATTTAGAAAATACCCTGTATAAATTAAAATTTAAACTTACAAAATCTGTCCATAATTAATAATAACTAAATAAAATCATCGAAAGACGAAAACCCTGTCGATAGTTATTTTCGCCTTCAAGTTGTAAACTAAGGAATGTGTTTCCCATTTTATTGTTTCCCCCAAAAACAATGATTTAATACATATTGGCGTGCTTTTTAAGTGCGATCGCTGGTGGTGATTTCCTTTTTGGAATTAAAAACGTGGCGATAAAATTTTTTTGGGGTTCACTGTTATTTGGGGAAAAAGATATCATAGATTAAAATTGTCTTGGGGAAAACCGGGGGACTTTTTTTTTTTTTGAGAGGTTATCACCTAAAAAAATTAAATCTAGATATTTCTCTGCATGGTGATATTGTCCGTTATGTACCGATCTCCGTAGGGGGGGTCGTAGGAAAAAAATGGGTTTTATATTTTAAAGGGTTCAAGGTCACATTTTTTGGGGGCCCCCCGTATATAATTCCAGCTAATTTTTTAACCGTTCCTTAGGCAGTAAAATTGAGTCAATTTAATAAAAATACATCTTTATGAAATTTAAGTAAATCATTTGAATGTAGCATTTTCATAGTACTTATTTTGGATCGGTAAATTAAATGACTCAACACCATGAAGTCGTGTGAAACATGCGTCAAACTCTTTGTTCTAGAGACAAACCCTTAATTTTTTGTAAATCTAATAAAAAGTTAATGATATAATAGCATTATTAGAAGTAATTTTAATTTTTACGCAACATTAAAATAATTAAAAATTTATGGGGAATAGGTATGTGAGGTTTTTTTAAACTTACTGTTAATTTTACCCCTTTTTTAAAAAAAAAGTAAAAAAATTTCTAATTTTTTAAAGGCAGGGACAAAAGGGCCAAACAAGGTCATATTTTTATCATTAAACAAAGTATAAATTGCATTTTTTTTATAAAACCAAAATATTCCTAAGAAAAGCTTAGTATATTTTCGTTGTTTTATTGACTGGTATATTTATAAATTTAAAAAAAAATTCTTTAACATTAAGTATAGGTAACCATGTATTATTTAAATTAACAGATATTAGCAACATTTATCTTTTTTTTTAAAAAAATACTTTGCTTTATTTTAATTTTATTATTATTTTTTTTAGTTTAAATTTCTATTTTTTTTTTTTTTTAGTTTTTCTTGCCGGTGGCCGACTTGCCACCGAAACATTTATAGAGGTCAATATATCGCTTTCTATACCCCAGGACCTGGACCGAAGTGGTCCCATTTTCTAGAAAATTTCAAGAGTAAAAAACTCTAAAAAATAAATTGACCTATAAAATTTTAAGAAAATGAGTTGAACTGAAACTTTATTAAGTGATTTTTTTGGGGGACGTCTCATTTTTTTTTATATATTTCAAAAAAAAAAGGGTTTCGTAATTATTTATAGTAACAACGAAAATTTCATTCATATAAGAAATTCTGTTTGAAAATTGAAAAGCTAAAAAAATTTAAAAAAAGCCAAAACAAGAAAATAAAATTCTGTCAAATTCAGCGTTTATTACTACTTTTATATTATTGATAAACGTAAAAAATTAATTTATGATTGGATAACAACTGTTTTTTTTTTTTTATCATTTCATGAAAATTTTATATATAAAGTTTGGAGAAGCGGTCAAGGGTTTTTATGTTACAGCTTTTAAAGTTATAAGATTTACTTTTTTCAAAATTAAAATCTTTTAAGTAAGTCACGTCAGTTTTCCCTGGGGCCCCCCCGGGGCCCCGGAGGTAAAAAAAGCCAATTTTAAAAAAATTGGCGAAAGCTTTGGGGATCTTCCTTGATGAGATAGCTAAAGGGTGTAGGCACATAAAAAAAAAAACCACAGTATTTTAACCAAGTTTTAAAATATCTTTTTTCCTTTTTTTAAAAAAAAAAAAATATAAAAAACAAAGGGTTGTCTCGTTTTTTAAAACAAATTTTTTTTTCCCCAAAACTATTTGGCTTTAGTGGGAAAGGTCCCCGAAGATGTAATAATCATTAAAACGAAATATATAATGCGGAATAAAAAAAAAGACCATCATTATGCGTTTTTATTGACTTCCCCAAACCCTTTTTTGATACGGTTTCCTAAAAGCCTAAAAAGTTTAAAACATTTGGGGTGTAAGAACCTAATTTTTTTAAAAAGAGTTACCCAAGGAAAAACCAATACGTTAAAATAGATGATGAAAGGGGGCCAAAAAGCTCCACCGTGGTATATCGGGGGAAACAGTTCTTGGTCCACTTTTTTAAATATTAAAAAATTTTTTTAAAAAAATTCCGGGGACAGTTATCAGTTTTGCTGATGACACGGCCATTTTTCCACGGAGCCCTGGCTTGATCCAAAAAAAGGCGGAGCGACTTGAGTGATATTTTTAAGTGGTTTCAAAACAAACTTACACTGAATCAAGCAACCCCCGATTTGTGTCTTTTTTCTTTTAATATCAATTTCCGGGGAATTTTGCTTTTTAATGTTGGAAGAAATATATATTTAAAAAAATGAAAGTATTAAATACTTGGGAATAATTGTGGACCAACCCCTTTTAATGGGTAAACAAATAAAAAATATACTTTAAAACCAGATATCTTATTATGGTTTTTTTTTAAAATTATCTCAACCAAAACAACTTAAAAATATATAAAACCCTTTGGGTTCAATCACAATTCAATTATGGCATTTTGGTTGGGGCAGTGAAGGGTTTTATTTTCTAAATTAACAGAAAAAATTTTAAAAAATTTTCAACAGAAACAAAAAAAAACCTAGTGATTAATTATTTTCTGAAACGAAAGTATTTGATATCAGACAACTTTATTTTCTTAATATTTTGATATTAGTGCATAAACAAAACATTATACTACAAGGTGTTGCTGGGGAAATAAACCAGGAAAAAAAAAGATTGGGAAAAAACTTTACATTTCTTAGCACCAAAATTGTTTAATTTGCTCCAAAAATAACCTTTAAAAAAATGATATTTTCAAAATTTTTAAAAAAAATGAATTTAAAAAATGGTTTAAAGTGATAAAGAAAAAAAAATTTTTTTTTTCTAAAATTCCAAAATTTTTGAGATCTGTTAATATAAAAGTAGATAATTCATATGAACAAAAATAAAAAATTTCTCAGCCTTTGGGGGATGTAATTGTTATTTTATTGTTTGTCTTAAAAGTAAGGAAACCACCTGATACCGAAATTTTTCTTTTGTGACCAGGAAAATAATTCATTTATGTAAACTTTGAAAAACGTGTTTGGTCTTTTCCCAAAAGGGGAAAACAAGAACAGCACATATAAATCAAAACTAGATTTTAAAACTTCAGAAAACCAAAAACATGAAAAATCAAAGTGGGTGGTTTTTGACATTTCGTTTTTTCTGCGAGTTTTTCAATCAACCCCAAATGTAACTCCCATCATGTTCTCTTTTTCCCCTTGGGGTCCCTCTCAAAGTCCATTATATCCTGATGGAAGCGCTCCCCTCCCCGAATATGCTCCCATTTCTCTTGATTTGTCAAGATGTGCATCCAGAAATTTTGGGTTTAGAGACATCCTGCAGCCCATTTTTTCCCTAGTTCCCCACCAGACTTTCGAAGCTCCATGTTTCGGCTTTGTATTGCCTAGGAATCCCTGCCACTGAATAAAACCATCCAAAACTTTCAAACGGGGGGAGCTTCTTGGGGAATTCCCCACATCGAAGTTTTTTTTTGGGCCAACGAAGATACCGGCTGTAACTTTCGCCTCAGAGAGCTTGGGGCTTTTGGGTACTTGAACGCTGAATTTTTGGAAGCTTTGGGGAATTTTTTGACCCAGTTTGATTGGGGGGGTATCAGCCTTTTTGGGGGCCAAAGGGCTCCCCCCGACGTTGTTTTTCCCCCTAATTCAGTTTGTTGAGCCATTTTTTTCTGGTTCCTGCTGTCCCACAGGCAAAGAAAGCAAGGAAATTTTGGGAACCGCCTTGCGGCCCATTAAAATTCACTGTTTTGAAACCCACCTTGATATTGCCATACTTCAATGCGTTCAGCAATTGTTGACATTGTTGTAGTTCTCTTTAAAGATACGAATAGGGAAGGCGGATATTGGTTTTTAAAAAAAACGGCTTTGAGACTCTTGCATGAGCTGTAATGAAGGGGGTTTTTTTTGGGCTAAATCAATTCCGTTTCCCAAAGCCCGGCAGTCGAGGGACCCTTTTTGCTGATAAGAATAATAAATCAAAAAAATCTCTAATGTAGTTACTGCATCTAGGGTTTAACCAATGTATGTAAAATAGTTTTCAAATGCATTCTTTAATTGGATGCTTTATTAACATTACATCAATATAAAGATAGCTGATAACGTATTTTTCAAAAAAAAGGTGCCATTCACAAAAAAAAATTTTTGGGACAAAAAGGCTTCTTTTGGGTCTACTGAAAAACAATTACAACCCAGGGACAAAATCTTTTAAATGTAATATTTATACAATTCTGTTTTAACAAAATTCTCAATTTTGGGCTTTAACTGAATATGACAATTTACCCCCAAAAAGTGACTTTACCCAAAAGTGCACTACCGACATTACAAAACAGCGCTAACAAAAACAAAAGGCGATATAAGGGGGGGGGGGTCTGGGGCCCCCCCCCTTTATTCCATCTTACCTGTCCAACGAAAAAAAATTACATGCACCGTGCCGATTGTAAAAACGGATTGTTTTTTCCCCCCCTTTTCAGGGGGCCCAAAAAACCGCTAGTCTGCTATTTTGTCTCTTTTCGTTGCGTTGTTATAATAAAAAGAAGTGTCGCTTTTAAAATGTATAAAACGAACAAATCGGTATCTCTTCTGAGTTTTTTTTTTTTAAAAAAGAGACCAAACCCCCAAGAACTTTTTTTAAAAACAATGTGGACCTTCGTAATTTTTTTGCCTCTGCCCTTGGACGTCTTGTTTGTAATGGTGCAGCATAGTCAACTCCAATGGGAAAAGGTTGTGATGATGTAACTCGTGATGTCG
>JAHBCN010013532.1:0-24325 GCA_019359885.1 Listronotus oregonensis | reverse complement strand
TGGAGCCAAAAAAATAAAAACAATTTTTCAAAATTTCGTTTTTTTTTGTATATTTCCGTAAATACTTGAAATTTAAGTTTTTAAACGCCATATTGTCGATGCCATAAATGCGCAACTTTACCTCAATATAACCATCTTTGTATCTCCTATAGTTATCAAGATCCTATTGGTGAGGGACAATTTGAATTACCCTGTGTGCATAAAATCGTTTAAAAATTGTGCCTTAGAAATTCAAGAAGAAAACTTAAAATAGTTAGGTGGGGCGGGGGCTAGCGATAGACTAGTCACCCCCTACCACTACAATAAATTTTATCTTGAACATGGTGGTAGACTTGCCACAGAAACTTACTTAAGTATGTTGACTTTTTAGGAGAGATTTGAGATTCTTCTTTGATTTGTTCCAGGCGTTCTGTGAGTTCGTAGGGTTTAATGATTCTTGAGCAAATCTAGTTCTGTACCCTGGGACCGGGACCGAATCGGTCCCATTTTTAAGGTAAAGGTTCGGAATATTGGTGCCCTACAAGGACTTTTTAACACATGAACCCGGCAATGGGTTCATGTGTTCAATATAAAATATATCTACACGCTTGTACCACTCACCCTCTAGTTCTAATGACTTTCTTACACTGAAGCGAATAAAGCAGGTGTTCACTAACAGAAAAAGTAGATACTAATTATCTTCATCTGATAAAATACGTACATCAGTTTTTTGCAAAAATTAAACAAGAAATATGGATCAATTTAAAGCAGTATGTTGCAAGAAAAACGTTCTGTCAACTACTCTTCACCGACATAAAAATGACGTGCCTTCTTCTTTTGTTTGACCGATTTGCCGCTTTCAAGAAACTGAAGAAACCGGGTTGGCGGCTCATTACACGCTTTATGCAAATGTTTAATTTTCTGTCTGATCAAATAGATTTTTTTACAAATGCCGATGAGCGATGCACACTCATTATGTGGTTGAGTAAGGTTGAAATAGATGAATAATTTATTTATACTGAGTGAACAGGCTGGAGTAAATTCCTTTTATACAAAATTTCTCTTTCGAGATCTCCCTGGCATAAAATTTAGTTTTATTTAAAAACACATCAAAATTTTTTATGATAAATATATTTTTTTGTTTTGAGAAAAACACCTGGTAAGAAATCAATATTAATGACATTTTTCGTTGTTGAAACTATGGTTACTGACTTTATAAATCAATGTAATACATTTTTTGTTAAGGTGTTTTTGTCAAACAAAAATGAATAGATTAAAGTATTTTTTTAATTAACACATCAATATGACACTTATCCACTGACTGAAAATCTAAAGTGTTTTGATATTGAGAGTAGCTTGGCTTGCTATTTTGTTCCCAAAGGTTCTCGCCCACTAGAGCGACGCGGCGCGACGCGATGCGACACGACGCGACATTGTCGCTTGCTTGCTCTACCGACTTGACAGAGCTGTCGCGTCGCGTCGCGCCCCGTCGCATCGCCTAGATGGGCAGGCTTCAGTTTAATTACATGTAAAATATCCCTGATGCATTTAATCGCGTCGCACCGCGTCACGCTAATGGGCGAGAATCTTTACTCTCTGCTGCAGATTCCATAAAGCCAATGGTTATATAGTTAAATCTGCAGTCACTCAAAAGCATTGCTTAGAAGTTTTTGGCAGCTCAAGGCTGTACCATTTTTAGTTACGGGATAAGACCTGTCTGGTATGGATTCCAACAGCAGCAGTACGTCAGAGCAGGCCGGAATAAGAATATGTAGATTTTATTTCTAGTTTCTCGCGGGTAAGTATGGATATTTCAGTTAAGTGGAAAATCAAGACAATCATTCAAGTAACGATCTCGTTGTTAAAGTTAGCAATGGACTTAACAATGTCTTAAATTTAACAAAGAGTAAAAAATTACAACATAGCACATCTTTACAACATAGCACATTTTTAAACAATTTATGGCAACTTTAAATCGATTAAGCATAAAATAGATATAAAAAATAATTACCTTGCCCAGAATATAACAAAAAAATAGGTTTATCGCTCCAACAAAGTAATTTAAAAAACATATCTTTAAATACAAGCAGTACGATAAATAGCTCAAGTGACCAATACTGCAGAACTTCTCTAAATTTTGGGTTTTTACAAGGTTCTTTAATATAATTCATGCCTTTTACATTTTATTGATAAATCCAGGTAAGTACATCCAGAGTAGACAGTGCTTTATTTTCCTAGAAAATTGCTGTTTTAATTTATTAAATATTAGTAAAACTATTTTTCTCCAAACGTCAAAAATGTTGACATTTTTGTACTATTTTCAGGTGCAAAAGCTATGCATTCTCAAACCGTACAAAAATGTGCTCGTTGCTTAGCAACACTTTTAATCCTAGGATTAAAAGTGCGACTTTTAATCTTAGGATTTGCTCGACTGCGTTGCGCCCCGCCTCGCAACTGCAAAAATTGCTCTTAAAAAAGATGCACTTTTAATCCTTATAACATAATATACTATTATTTTCAAAAATTTTGTTACTTACTGCGGTTTATTATCCATCTTCTATTTTTAAAAACAAAATAATTAAAATAATTTCATGTATTTCTATGTAATTTATATTATTTTGTTCCTAAAATTAGCCAAATTAAGCTTTTTTCTTAAGTTAATGGCGTGTCCAGAGCTATAACATGCGATTCGCCCCAATGCCTTGTTTGAAATTTTTTAGAAACAGCACATATACATATAATAATATTTACACGCATGATAGATGACTTCCCAGTCAAGCAATTATAGGCTTTGAAGTAGCTCAAGAGCGTTTTGTGCGTTTTAATATTGTCCCGTAATGAAAACTGTCATGCATATGACTTGCCCTTTTTTATTGGTATACTTTTTAGAGCACACCGTGCTCTAAGGCGTAAAAAAAATTCGAGCATATACTTCTAGAGGCAGCCTTGCAACTTGGTCCTGCAAACAATGTAAGTGAGAGAAAAAGAGAAATAAGAGTACAAATTTCTCGTAGAGCGCACGTAGAGCGAAGGAGAAATGTTATACTTTTATTCTTTTTTCTATCTCACGCTAATTGTTAACATGACCAAGTTGCAAGACTGCCTCTAGTAGTATATGCTCGAAGGTTGCGATGGATAATCTGAGTAGCTTTCTAGTGACGAATATTTATCCGCGCTTTGGAGCATGGTCTGCTCTGCAAATTTAACAATTAAATATGGCAACTAATGTGCCTGGCCTTTTTTATTACGGTAACGCCCTTAAGCTACTCCAAACCTTATAAATGCTTAACCGGAAACTCACTCTGGCGTGTGTGTAAAATTTTTTATATGTATATGCGCTGTTTTTAAATCCAAGAACATATCAAAGTAGTGACAAAATTTCACAATCACTAAATTTCTCAAGAAAATGTTATAAGCAAGAGTTATATTAAAGAACTTGTTAAAAACAAATTTAAAAACGTTCTGCAGTATTGGTCACTTGAGCTATCTATCGTACTGCTTGAAAAAAAATATATATATATAATCTTTTTGTTAGAGTGCCAAACATATTTTCTTATCATATTCTGTTCAAAATAACTTTTTTCATATTTTTTATATGTTTAATTGATAACCTTTATGTATATATTTATGTATACACCAAGTTTGATGCAATTTGGTTTATATTTGCGTTTGTTATGTTTCTTGCTTTTAATTTGTGTGTGTTAAATATAAAAAGTCTCTACTTTTTTTGTGACAATTAAAAAAAGATAAAAAACACTCTGTATTATCCACTCTGACTATTTTCCCAGACGCGTTTTACTAACCTCGCGAAGCTCACCAGTAGAACCAAATCGAGTACAGTCCTGTGGCACAAACATCAGTTTTAGTTAGTTCTGCTTACAAAAAGATTTTTGTTATATATTTTTTTATTATGTATATCAAGTACAACATTGTTCCCCTAAACTTCCTAATTTCGAAAAAATATATTTTAAATTTATAGTAAAATAGCAATTTTAAGCGCAATAGATAGGTTACACTGTTAAATTTTAAACATCTTTCTTTTAAGAGCTCGAAGACGACACTCTGGTTTACTGGTTGCTTTTTTCGGGTGGGTTAATTAACCTTATAACAAACCTTTTTTACTTAAAATTGAGAAAGTGTCCGTAAGTGGTAATAAAATTTAAATATATTTTAGAGTAAATACTGCTAAATTCAGTTGGGTACTTGGATGGTAACACCCTGTATAAATAAAGTTGCTATAGATTGAGTAAGTATTATCATTATGATCTTATAATTTTATTCTAATTAAGATGTTGTTTAATATCCCCTTGAAGAGTGTCTAACTTAATTATTTTGCAATCCTTTAATTTTATCCTTCCTTCCAAAGAGACATTTGTTGTTTTATCTGGGTTATTGAATCAAATCCGATAATAGTAAGAAAATATTAAGAAATCATATTATTTTAGTTAACTAAAATTGTAAGTAGTTTAAACTGGCTAACTCAATCCTCTTTCTTTCTCTCTTATCATATACATTTATTACCTTTTAGACATGTCCTGAAAAATATTATTCTTTTTTTCTGCAATTTTTAGAGTTGCATATGATTTTATATATTTTAGGGGATGATTGCGCTCCCTCATAGCCCATGGGGGTTGGTTTACAACCTTCTTAGGAATGGAGACGTATTATTTTTTTCCAAGATTCATTCGAAACCAAAATCGCAGTGAGAATAACTTTTAATACCACTGCTATTTTCGCAATTCTTCAGATTTGGCGACTTCCCAACCCCTAAATAAGGGTGATTATTAAAAATTTGCAAAAAACGAGAAGCAATGCTTATCCTTATTTTAGGCAATTTGGTATAAAATACATACTTGTATGTCTTTTCCTTACCTTTCTGTAAATGGTGAAAACACAGGCAGTTTTTGACCGATTTTTGCGGTCACTCTTTGGTGCTCACTATCTTTATCACATTATCCTCCAACATTACAAGTCGCCAGGCCCTGATGAAATCTACCCGGTACTGCTCCAAAAAGGCCAGGACATATTACTGCCGCATCTCTGCAAAATTTTCAGACATGCATTACCTGGGGCTACATACCAAAAATATGGCAAAAGGCTACAGTAGTCTACCTGCCAAAGATAGGCAGAATTTCAGACCAAACGCCTAAGTCATATAGACCTATAAGTCTATCCTCGTTCCTGATCGATCGCTGAAAAAAATTGTGGATAGATACATAAGGGACAATATACCATCACTATACCCTTTAAGTAACCGTCAGTATGCCTATCAATTAGGAAAGTCTACAGACTCCGCTCTGGATGATCTAAGCAGACTCCTGACAATGTCAATCGATGACAAAGAGATGGCGCTTGGCACATTTCTAGACATAGAGGGAGCTTTTAATAATGTGCCAACAGGATCGTAAATGAAGGCTCTCACACGAAGAAACATTCCGCACACCATATGCTACTGGATGGAAGCCAGCCTAAGAAACAGGGTCATTAGATCCACCTTGGCGAGGACACCATGGAGGCTAAGGTGGGAAGGGGCTGCCCACAAAGAGGTGTTCTATCACCATTATACTGGGCAATCCTAGTCGACGAGCTTCTGGCAAAAATGGCCAATAAGAGGTTCCACTGCCTCGGCTACGCAGACGACATTGTCATCATAGTTAGAAGCAAGCACTTGGACTTTGCTTCAGAAAGAAAGCAGAACGCACTGAACGTCGTAGATGAATGGTGCAGGGAAGAAGGCCTGTCGGTTAATTCACAAAAGACCGTTATCGTTCCCTTCACAAAGAAAAGGGCACTAAGGGAACTCAGATATCCAAAGCTCAATGGAGTGGAAATCCCCTTCTCAAAAGAGGTTAAGTATCTAGGAGTCATTTTTGACCAAAAGTTGAACTGGGGACCACACCTCAACAAAGTTGTTCAGAAGGCAAAAATCGCCCTCGGGAGATGTCGCAGGCTTTGTGGAAAAAGCTGGGGAGTTAACCCAAAGATGAACTTGTGGTTGTATAAAATGGTAATAAGACCCATGATAACCTATGGCTCAGTTGCCTGGGGGGCAAGGGTCACGCAGACCGTAGCAACCAGACAACTTTAAAGTGTGCAAAGGCTAGCATGCGTATGCATCACGGGAGCTATGAGAACAACCCCAACCGCAGCCCTGGAAGTGCTGCTAAACCTGCCGCCACTCCACATTTACATACAGGGAGAAGTAAAGGCGGTACTCTACAGACTCAAACGAGGTCAAAGTCCAATTATAGGATATCAAAGGATCTCAAGATGGGAAATAGAGGGGGACCAAGAGGTCAGCTGATTATTCGAGATGCCCTCGGACATGTCAATCCCCCGTTTCATCTTCAACAGACACGTTCGGATTGTCATACCAGATAGGGAGGACTCAGATGGCTCCAAGAGCAACAAGGGAGTAGGAGCTGGCATCTATGGAGACAAGCCTAGAGAAAAGATAACCTTAAGTCTTGGTCAGCACGCCACGGTTTTCCAAGCGGAAATCGCAGCAATAATGCATTGTGCCGTGGTGATTAAAGAAAAAGGAAGTAAAGGAAAAAAACATCGTCATTTACTCAGACAGCCAAGCGGCCCTGAAGGCCATCGGTTCTCCAAAAGTTAATTCCAAACTAGTGGGGGACTATATACAGGCCCTGGATAAAGTCGGCTTGGCAAACAAACTTACGGTAGCCTGGGTACCAGGCCAGGAGGGCCACCCAGGTAATTAGCCATGGAAATGATGGAAATAAGAGGCCCTGAGCCATTCTGTGGAATCTCAGCAGGCCTCCTTAAAGCATCTATAAAAAGCTGGGTAGACAGAGAGTTTCAAAGCTGGTGGTTACAAAACCAGGACAACGACAGGCAAAGCAGTTCATTAAGACCTGCTCGGACAAGTTTACCTCGGACCTACTGAGCCACAGTCGTAAAGTCGTAAGGATAACGGTAGGTCAACTAACAGGACATTGCAAACTCAACAAGCACCTGGAAAGAATAGGCCTTGTGGAGGATAGCTTGTGAAGGTTCTGCCAGGAGGCTGAAGAAACAGCCGTACATGTGTGGTGCCACTGTAAAGCACTATGTAGGCTTAGGTTTACTAGGCTTGGTGAGGAAAAGCCAAAACCGGCAAGATATATGGAGTGGCCAGTGTCAAGACTCTGGAATCTAGTAAAGAAGACGGGCCTGGACAAGGTACTCTAAAGAACGATAGGAGAAACCACGATAAATCTCGGTAAGGTTGCAGTGGTGAAGGTCATTTTTGGCATCTCCGCTCAAATAATCTAATCTAATCTAATCCTCCAACATTCTACCTCGTTTCATAGCCGATGTGTGTAAAATTATTACAGTTACTGGTTTAAAAATTTAAATTTTACTAATCAATATTCTTGAGCCTTCTTATACAAAAAAAAGGTAGACTTTCCTTGGGAATAGAGGAGAAATATTTGTCTTGACCCCATTCAATATGCCATGTCTTTAAATAAAAATTGTAAAATTTAAACAAAAAATTATACACTGCTAATAATATGTTTGCAATGTCAAATTTTTGTAAAACTATTTTAAGGATTTTTTAAAGATATTGGACCAATACCAGATTGCTCTAGCCCTCCCAAAAAACATTTTTTAGGTCATATATTATTTATATTTTTTCGGTAATCTTTCATGTATCAGTATTATTAATGTATACCCAATTATGCATTATTAGCCCTTACTTTTGCATGAGTTTTATTAATAAACAATTGTAGTATAGAAAACTAAAAATACACGAAACAAAATATTGAGTCTAGTTATAATCTTTTTACTCGAAAAAAAGTTATTAAAGCACCTGTCCAGTTGATTTCTAAAAACTGAAATATACTTCAAAACAAATTTAAAAAAATATGATTTACAAAATTTAATAACAAAACAATCGTCGAAAAAAATATTGTAACAATTTAAAGCACTAGTGTTAAAAGTGAAATGTCAAATTTTGAAAGGTAACGTCAACGTTTATTTATTTACTAACATTTATTTTATATGTACAATTAGATTTCCTGGGCAATAAATCCAGCGATGCTCTACTGGCCGCTTCATCTATCTCTTTAAATGGATCGATGCAACCAATACTTTCTCCTACATTTCCTTCCAAGTTGATTTTAAGTAAAAACTAAAACGAGCTAAAACTGACACGATATATCAAATTTAAAGTAAACATGCCGTAACCAACCAGCATCAACAACGGTTGTTAGAATTCATTAATAAATGCTAACTTCAATAATTTTTATATACGATGCTTTGTATAACTATATCTTCCAATTTTTGGTTAATTTGCTATAAATTAGTGTTAAATTAATCTTTAAAATTGGATTAATACCATATAATTTATTTAGGCCAGATTTTTTAGGGTCAGTGTTTATGAGCTTTAATGACATAATTAAAATTTTTATCCAAAACATGGTTCGTTTTTTACCATTTTACATAATATTATTATATTACTATGTTATAAATACAGTGTGTCCCAAATTGGGCCTACATGTATTGGTAACTCGAAAACCATTAGAGCTACAGTGTTGGTTAAATTAGAAAAGTTTTAGACAATTTAATTGCAAAATTAAATCTGCTTTCAGATTTTATTTATCTTTTATGGTTTTTGAGATAATTGAGAAAAACCAAAATGGTGCATTTTTAACTTTTGCCTGTAGCTCGCAAACTACCAATTTTACGGTTCTAAGATTACTACATTATTAGAACACTTTTTTAAGAAGAATTTAATTTAAGAAAAAATATTTTTCTAACTTTATTTGTTTTTGAGATATTTACCCAAACTTTGGATTTTCATACGGACGCCATATTGGATTTGTACATTTTTAAAAAAAGCTTTTCAAGAACTTTTCATTGATGTATCACAAGTCTAGGTTTTCAGATTGCTTTAGCTCTAAAAACGATAATTTTTGTTTATTTGCTAGGCTAGGCTTAGACTAGACTGCGTAATGGCCGCCCCGTTTCATAAAAAACAAATGATACGCATCCGGAGCGGCATCAACCTAACCATAGACATTTAAGATTCTTAGTGATGAACTTGTTACCCTATGGATCTTTTGTGAGAGCGAAATTCAAAACTTATACAAAAAAGGTGATGCTTTTTGCAAAAATTAATACTTCCTAATATTATCTTAAACTGATAATAATTTAACACAACTGTAAAACAAAAATGTATCAGTAAACAAGAAAATAAAATCACAGTACATGTTTTACTCCATTTTCCACACATTTCTCGAATTTTTCCAACACCTTGCGGGTTACTCGGCGTAACGTGTTTCGGTTGATGAAAGCAAACACATCTCGTACCCTGTGTTCTAGTTTTAGCCTAGTTTCTGGCGGAGAAAACTCGTACACCTCATTTTTTGCGTGTCCTCATAGGTAAAAATCAGGGGGTGTGATGTCCGGTGATCTAGCTGGCCAAGCAATTGGCCCATTATTAGAGATTATGTTTCTCCTTAAAGGTATTTCTAAGGACCTCCATCACCTCCCTGGTACTGTGCGCTGGACATCCGTCTTGCTGGAACCACAAATTATTCATTTCATTTGGCGGAACTGTATTTTTAATGGCCGGTAAAATCTGTTCTTGCAGTAGTAGCAAATACCTATCTTCATTCAGAATTTCTTCAAGAATAAATGGTCCAATTAAACGGTTGTCTAAAACAAAAAAATAAATGTTTTATCTAATTGTGAGACGTAAATTAAAGGTGCATTTTAAATTACCTATGATGCCACACCATGCCTAACCTTGTTTGTAGCCGCCTTTCTTCTAAATTATGTGGATTTTCTGTATCCCAGCAGTGATAATTGTGCCTATTAAAAATTCCACAATTTGTAAACCGGGTTTCGTCTGTCCAGAGAACCTTGGATTGGAAATTGGGTATCTGTTGACATTTAGTAATAAACCATTGACTAAAGGTGATTTGTCTATTGAAATCATTCCCCTTAAGACCCTGGACAATACGCGGTTGCTATTTATGAAAACGGTGTTTTTTTAAAGACCGATGCACAGATGACTTAGGAATTGTTGTCTGTTCTTTCACTTTTCTAACCGATGTTGTGGGATCATCTGTAACGTTTTCCATTATAATCGCCTCTCTTGCTTCATTATGTTTTGTATAAGTTTTGGGATTCGGTTTCACAAAAGATCCATAGGCTAACAAGTTCGTAACTAAGAATCAAAAATGTCTTTGCTAAGGTTGTTGCCGCTCCGAAAATTGTTCTTCGTATGCAAGTGCTGCAGCTTCTGTATTTCTGTTAGATTTAAAATAAATTTCTAGCATATCCACA
Organism: Listronotus oregonensis; assembly: GCA_019359885.1. Lineage (NCBI taxonomy): Eukaryota > Metazoa > Arthropoda > Insecta > Coleoptera > Curculionidae > Listronotus > Listronotus oregonensis. The sequence continues at coordinate 14,047 of JAHBCN010013532.1, read as the reverse complement.
TTTTCATCATTGGAATAATTAAGAGCCATTATTGTAAATACTTAAAATAATCAAAACTTGAATTTTTGTTAAAGGCGTTTCTAAACGAGAAATAAGATGCACGCTAATTTTGATATTTACATTATTTAAATTATAAGATGCGTATAATTTGTTTTTTATGAAATGGGGCGGCCATTACGCAGTCTAGTCTAAGCCTACTATCAAATAAACAAAAATTATCGTTTTTAGAGCTTAAGCAATCTAAACCTAGACTTGTGATACATCAATGAAAAGCTCTTGAAGAGCTCTTTTCAAAAATGTATAAATCCAATATGGCGTCCGTATGAAAATCCAAAGTTTGGGTAAATATCTCAAAAACAAATAAAGTTAGAAAAATATTTTTACTTAAATTAAATTCTTCTTAAAAAAGTGTTCTAATAATGTAGGTAGTAATCTTAAAACCGTAAAATTGGTAGTTTGCGAGCTACAGGCAAAAGCGAAAAAAGCACCATTTTGGTTTTTCTTAATTATCTTATAAACCATAAAAGATAAATAAAATCTGAAAGCAGATTTAACTTTGCAATTAAATTGTCTAAAACTTTCCTAATTTAACCAAAACCGTAGCTCTAATGGTTTCCGAGTTACCAATACATGTAGGCCCAATTTGGGACACACTGTATACTCGGTGAAAAACCTCTTGAAAATCTATAATTTGCTACCAGAAAAGGACATGTTGTTTTATAATTTAATATATCTAGAAATAAACGAAAGAAATATCTCAAGAAATTATGTTCACGTAGTTGTAGTTCTAATCATGACAGCAAAAAATATTCATGTGCTTTTATAGATAACTAGTTGGTTGACTTAATATACATATTTTTGTAATCATATACGCTACCGGTTTGTAACATTGACGTTTGCTTATGGTTGGTTGGTTCCACAGAACAATTATAACTCATGTATGCATAAGTCTACTAGAGTTTAGTGAGTGCTATGACAATCCATTTCAAAAAGTGTAATATTTATGTATTGATATCAATATATTCTGAACAGGTTAATAAGACCAGATAATAAATAGATTAGAGGAAAATAAACATATTTCTAAACCTATTTCATTATGCTTTTAAAACATTTGTCAACACGTGCTTTTTATAGTACCTGCTCTGGATTCGAAAAAAGAAGCTTATTTTAAAAAAGTCTATTAACTATCTAATCGCTTGGTTGGTAATTGCTACGTAAAAAAATCCCAATTTGAAATAATCGAGATAATTTTAAGTACTAAACTTGCGGCAAAAGCTGGACTAAAAATACACAGGGCCACAAAAGAAAGTGGTATGTGCTGGGTGTCGTATTAAGATTTTCCGGCCTAATTTTTTCCGCTAAACATAAATATCAAACAGCAAAAAATGAAGAAAAGGCGTAAATTCAGATATTAATGATTTTTTTTATTTAAAACCTCAATATCTTAAAAAGGATAAAAGATACACTAAACTTTATAAAACATTGATTATGTATTTTTACAACACATTTAATTTAAGCTATTTAACTTTTTTGTCTAAATTCAATATTTCTCGAGTGATAATCAAAAAACCGAATTTTCCGGATTTTTAAAGTATATTTTTTTCTTATTTTGGACAAAATTACATTTTCGTTTATATCTCCTTTATTATTTATTTTATAAAAATGTTTATAAAACTTTATATATGGACAATCTAAAAAGCTCTCTTTTTTTATTCTAGAAATTTTTTTGTATCTCTTAAAGTTTACATAGTCATATTCCAAACATTTTGCGGTAGGTAAATGTACCATGTCGCTTTTTTGTTTTTTTTTTCTTTTCGATATTTTGCTTTTTTGACTTCATATTTGTGTTCAGCGAAAACAATACTCCAGAAAATCCTAGTCCGACACCCAGCACACACAACTTTTTTTTTGTAGGCCTGTAATATCATTCATTATATAAAAAAAATTATCACTTAATAATAAAATTATACTGACTCTGGAGCTACCATATAAAATACCTTACACCTTTTACCAACCTTAATGCTCTTAGGTTGCTTTAACATACACATTTATTATTTAGTCAGCATCTTTGCAAAATTCTGTTTTTGTGTTTTTTAACAAAAAAAAAAGTACACATGGAAGTTAATTTTATTCATTTTAAAACGATGCCTATACATATATATTTTTACACTTTTATACGCCGAAAAATTTTAGTGGTTACTTTTAAAATCATTTGCTGCGATTTGTTCTCTTATTTAGAAAGCCAGTATTGTGCAGAAACACATCTTGCAACCTAAAAGCTATATTTTTATAGCCACAAGTGCGCAAACATTCCTTTTAAATTTTTATAAAATAATAAAAATCTAAATTTAAACAGTTAATTTTCCTTTCAATCGTGACAACACCCTCTTAATAAATTTAAATCGTTTTTAAAAATTCCTTTATCGATCTAAAAACAACGAAACAAAGAAAGCCGCCCGTCGCCATGGAACGCTAACAGATCGACATGCTTCGTGAGCTTGTGATTACGTAGCGATTCGACGCATCCAACCAGAGCTCGGGCCCGTCGGGGGTTGGACTGACGCGGAAAGGGGTAACAGTTTCGTAAGAGTACGTCACGCGCGCGACATGTAAATAGACCAATGAAATGGGTCTCATCGGAGGCGGTACGGCGAAGAGCGAGGTGAAAGCGCTAACAATGCAGTAAGACTTCTGACTTTAAATAAGCAAGCAGTGTCTGAATTTTTTTGCATTTCAAGCAAATTACCAAAATGTTCTATTTAAATAATTTAATGGATTGTTAGTTTACATGGTAGCTATTGCTACTTTCTCTATGCTAACACAAGAAAATTGGCTATCACATCTTTTCCCTGTAACCAAGTAAGATTATAAGGTTTTGTACGAAGTGTACATTTCTTACTTGGGTAAAGCTACTCAAGTATTTCTTTGTGTCAAATTTAATTTGACATGTTTAAGTAAAGTTCAAAAGTAAAGAAAAGTGGTTAAAGGTTACTGCAAAGGAATGTATTAGGGCAGGAGTTAACTGGAGTAAATAATACAAGTGATTTGTGAATGGTGTGTTTTGGATATTAGAAAAGAGTTAGGGTAATATCCGAACTTATTGATAAGATAGTTCGTCAATAATTAATACCGGGTGTCCCAAAAACTGTAAATAATTTTTAACTTTGACTTTAAACTTTCTTACTTTCTTAAGTTGTATAGTAACGTCGATAGACTTACGACCCATAGACCCCGGCTAATTTAAAGTGAATCTGTTGTGGATTTTTTGAGTAAATTTTGTAGTCTTTTTCCCTCTCACCTTTTATAAATTAACCTCTGATAAATTTATAAATAGCTGATATTGTAACTAGATAGTAAGTTACGTTACATTTTTTTAACCTCTTGACAAATTAATTAAGTCTATCAGTAACAGAGTAATTTTAAACCTTTATTTTTTATTGGATATTGTTTAAAGTAAACAAAATTTCAAAAGGTTTGTCAAGGGGAAATTTTTACCTTTTAGAAACTCTAAAGTATAAACAGTAATTAAGTTGCTAATATACCCCATTGGCGTATAACAAGAATTGTGTGGTTTAATATTTCATAAATTTGTTGTGTATAAAACTTGTATATATTTATACTATTTGAGTGTCTTATTTAGCAATAGTTATTCTACAGGGCGTCGAAACCTTAAATTTGCACCTATTGGGTTGCAGTTCATATTTAACCGATCGCCGAGTTTGTCGGCAACTACTTCTGGTGCGGAGGCGTACCGATTAACGTTTCCCAATTAAGTATTTTTCCGTATTAAAATATATACCATCAAAAATACTTACGTATAATAAAATCAGTAGTTTAGGACACCGATATTTCTGGATAAGACCTTGGCCCTTATTTTACATAAGTGTTTTTGACTGGATACCTTTTCTTTTTTAAGTTTAATAAATAAAAATGGAGGAGATCTCATGCCTTTTTTCTTAGCACACCTTGCTCTGGAGCTAGAACCTAACCTTTAGAGTGAATATGAAGTACGAAAATTGCTCATTTTGATGTCCCTTAAATCCTTTTGTGTTTGGGGTCTGATAAGTAAAAACTTAGAAATTTTTTTTTACCTCATAAACTTAGGTTTAATCCGATTGCAAATTTTTAAACTACCCCTAGATATACGATTTAACAGCCCTTGTTTTATGGCAGCCCGAGTAAAAATGTGCGTTTGACAAAATTTTTCCTTTACTTGTGTCCTAAAACCTACTTACATACCAAATTTCAGGTTTCTCCTCTCTCAGGAAGTTCCGAGTGAGGAAAAAGTGAGTTAATGAGTGAGTGAGTCAGTCAATCGATCAGTAAGTGAGTAATAAAATAGCGATTTTTAAAATCGAAAATCTCAGAAAGCACTTGACACAACCCTCTCAATTTTTTCACAGGTAATTAGAATCCTTATATAAATTTACATACCAAATCTCACACCTATACAGGGTGTCCGGAAATACCATCAGGAAACTTAAGGTAGTGATTCTAAATTGAAAAAAAATGCCAGTTAGTTATGTTAGAAAATGTCGGAGTCTCCACCGCTACCAAAATACAGGGATTTAAAATATCATTTTTTGTTTAATTTTTTTGGCATAGTATTTATTTTATTTTTAACAGATTAAGTTGATATTTGGTATAAGAAACAAGTTTAGTTGACTTTACAATTCTAAGAACAAATGAGGGCACTTTACCTGAAACATAACATTAATTTTCATTATAACTTCATAACGCATAAAAACTTTGAAGTTGATTTTCTGGCTGCACGGTAAGGATTTTCGACATTAATCAGAAGAACATTATTTTTTAAGTTATTAGTTACCTCTAACATGTTATACTCTGTTAAAAAATATCTGTTGAAATAGAAAAGTTATAATGAAAATTAATGTTATGTTTCAGGTAAATTGGCCTCTAGCACAATAAAAAATAACCAATTTGTTCTTAGAATTGTAAAGTCAACCAAACTTGTTTCTTATACCAAATATCAACTTAATCGGTTAAAGAATAAAATAAATATGCCAAAAAAATGAAACAAAAAATGATATTTTACATCCCTGTATCTTGGTACAGGTGGAGATTTCGACATTTTCTCAATGTAGAATCACTACCTTAAGTTTCCTGATGTTGTTTCCGGACATCCTGTATATGTAACGATAAAGTTATGACAAGGGGGCGGAGAAACATGCTGAAACTTTTTGTGTAAACTACACACTGCGTGCGTCAAGCCGAAGCTGTAAGCATTGATGCGAAGCATCTAAAAACCTATATTTAACACCTCATCACTTTAATGCAAAAATACAAATGACTGAAATTATTTTTACCCCAGCAAAACTTTTAAATATGCTATACATTGTTTAAAGTTTGAATAATACCGTTATCGTCTTAAGCCGGCCAACGGCGCGTGGAATGGCAATCCTGGGTTGACTGCCGAGTATCAAGGTTGGCGCGTCGAAATGTGGTCGGGCCGTTCCCAGGGCGCATGTAGGATTGCGGTTTCAGACGTGGACACGCAGCGGTTGTGCGTCGGCAGTGTCGGCGGTAAAAAATTAAATGACTTGGTTTAATTGTACAAAAGAATGGATCGTGAGCGGATGCGTATCGTTGCTGCTGCAGCCTATTATTTTAGGTTAGGAACATACAGGATGGTAAGAGGACAAACAAAACGAAAAGAAAAAAGATGGTGGAAAGTTTCTTTGTACAAAAATCGAGAACTTTCTGCAATAGTTTTCGAAAGGTTCCCATCAATGTATCTTTCTTTTTTTTAAGTTCTGTTATTGAATATTTTACACTCATTTGCTCTTCAATTCGCTTCCTGGCATCATGAATTAAATTCCTATTTTTATGATGTGGATCCCGTGGGTTCCAAATTATTGACTCGGCTTCATAGAGGGATAAAAATTCTAACACCACTTCATTCGACCACTCCATAGTGAAAGACAGGTGACAGTAACGCGCTACGCTCGTGACAGTATAGGGCCCAGCGCCAGCTTAACCTGCTGAACAATATGACGGACTCACCGCGCCGACCGAAGATCGCCAAGCCTGCCCTATCCGACGGCGCGTGAACTGACAAGTTTGGCGCAAGAACTGCCACTCCACGCGCCGTTGAATATCGGCTTTAGAAACTAACCCAAAACTTTAGCAAATGTTTTCTCAAAATTACATTATAAATTTCTTTAAAAAACCTACGATAGGAGAAATGGCAAAAACTATTTGGTGATTTACAGCGATTGCCTAAGTAGTTTGTAAATGTATTAGGCTTTCCCCTAAATTACTTAAACTCTAATTTTTTGATTGGTAAGTTTTACGACTCTATGCAACGGGAATAGTTGCTTTAAGCCCTGACTTGCTAAAAGCTTTTAAAAATTAAATTTATTAAATAAAAAACTAACACCAATTACATACTGACTAAAAATTAAAGCTTTTTGAGTGTGACAAAGTCAATATAGAAGTATTTATTCTTATAATTTCAAGAATGGTAGTCTGTTTAAGATCTGACATAACTTTTTTTCTGGGTGGCATTGCAATAATTTAAAAGGATACAGGAAGTTTTAATGAAATATAATTAATTTCTTGTCACTGCGTTTGATCATAATAAGTGAAGTGACATATATTTAATTAAACCAACCATAATAGTACGAGATCCGGTCGCCTAAATTTGCAGGTATATGTTCCTTTGACAAAACCAAATTTTTATAAATATTACAGAAAAAAGATTATAGCAGGGTTGATTGGCAAAATTTACCCGCAACTACCTTTATTTAAATATACCAGGTAATACAGGAGCTGACTCACCCTCTTTTTATAAGCACTTTTTAACATTAAAAAAAAACTTAAGGATATCATTTAGCGTCAAATTTGACGTTTTTTGACAAGCTACGTGACTTTTGGTGACCTTCGGTTTCGCCGGAAACGACATTGACTTATAATTTTCAAATGGGACAGCCTGTATTTTATTGCAATTTTTGGATTCCTGAGAGTAAATAAAGAAGCTTTGTATTTTGTTTGCTTTGCTTTGCTTTCACTTTTCTTGGCCTCCGTCGGTAAACGTTCAGCTAGGTCTCCCCTTTCCAGACACACGTTGTTATCAACGTGAGCTTTCCAATGCTTTGTAGATGGAACTTCTGGATAGTCGGGTTCTGTAACCCCAAGAAATTTCGAACTTTTCCAAAACTTAAATTCTTGACAAAAAAATTATCAATGCAGAGCAGAAACAATGGCGGTCCGACCAGAGACTGCTTCTGTTATCACGCATAACCGTTTTCTGTCAGTACTGCCCCTGCCTGCTGAGCGCGCAACCATCTTCCGCCATTAGGAAAATCCCTCGTGCGTGGGGCCCTCAGAAAGGAACAGGTATAGGAATCTTCGTTCACAGCGCTTAGCCCCAGAAGAAGGACTCCATCGTTTGGCTTGAGTTTCTCCTTGATCCCCGATGGCAAAAGCTGTTGATACAGCGCCTTTAGCCGCCTTCCCGGAAAAAACTATGTAGTTTTTTTATCGCGAGCACTTCACTGATCGGAGGTCAAAAAGGAACTGTGTATTTTGTTTATTTTTAAAATCCCAGCAGCGTTCTTTCGGTAGTCCATCATTGGTGCCATCTGTGAATAAAGAATTAAACTGTAATGTCCAGAAAATAATACTTGACTAAAGATGAGTTTGGGAAGTTTTGAAGATATTAAAAAGTAAATTGTTTTTTTAAAGAGTAAAAGTTAAAGCTAAATTCAATGATGGAGCATATAGGCGTTAAAACTATATAACAATAAACAGTATCACATTCTACACCTACACAGTTAAGTACTAAAAAATTTAGCTGTATAAAATTTTTAATTAAAAAAGGGAGGACAAATGCAGCACTTTTAAAAAACAAAGAAACAAAAAGTGCCACTTTAACTTCTTTTATTACTTAAAAATATTATACAAATTTCTCATGGGAATTAAATTATTTTCCTTGCTACTAAAAATGAATACGCAATCATTTTTATTGAAAGGTATGGAAAGAAATAAGACGCTTTTAAAAATAGACCAATCAATACGGTATCCCGGTAAGACAATAGAATGTCGTATCTCTTATGTGTCAATTTATATTATTGTCGTAAGTGTCCTTTAGGATTCTTGGGAGAAAAAAGAAAACCATACATATACCCTGTACCGGGTGTACAAATAAAGAAGGCGACATGACAACTGTCAACTTAAATAAGTCCTGTCGTTTTGCAATCTTTTGTTCTTGTTTTTATTTCCAAGTCTACTTGACTAATATTTAAATTAGAGTTAATCAATTTCGCAATCACGGCATTTTTATGTTTTCGATTGTTCATTCTATTCTCTAGTGGATACAATGCAAATTTTAAAATAGTTTCGAGTATTTTTTTCTTTTACTCTAGAGTAATTATTCTTTTACTCCGCCACAAAAACGGTTTTGAATAATTGTTAATATTATCAATTGAAAAATAGGTTTTTTAAAATTACTCCAAACTGAATGCGGATAAAGTGTAGGTATTTTCTTCTTCTTAACGTACGATGAAAAATCATATTATCGTGTTTAACTTATTCGAGAAATAAACAACGCCCTCTACTTGGTGAACTACAAACTAGCCGACACCGAAAAGGCCGACATTTAAAAGATCTTTATTTTTTTTTAAACGATTAACCACTTAATCCACTTTTAATAAAAGATGTAGGAGATAGAGATATTTGAAAGTTGCATTATTTATGATCTTTTCCCACCCTTATTATTGGAAATACGACAAAAAGCCTGACCAAACTGATGCAAAATTGGTTGGAGTTTTTGCTAATGTTATCAAAATTCTACCTAATACTAGCTAATTTTGGGGAAATATAGGTTTTTTAATTTACCGTTGCTATTGCGCCATCTCGCGGAACTTTTAGAAAGTTGAAAATAATTTCCAGCTATTTCTCTTGAGCACTTTAACTAAAAAAACAATTCCCCAACGATGTTTAAATAATAGTTTTCGAGATACAGCCGGCGTCCTTTCTTATTTGGACACCCGGTACAATGTGTTACGAAGAAAAGGACACTTTTGCTCATTAATTATTAAGATATTTTTGAATCTCTACAACTACGATCGCCCAACAACAGGAAATTTACCTGCTGTTATTACCCTTAGTTTAAATAGTTTTAACGTACGTATGCTGGATTTTGTGATCTGACTAGGACTTTTTGAACGTTTTCTGAAAAAGGCACAAACAACAATTAATGATAAACCTTTCACACCTTAGCTAATTAGTTTTCATCAAGATAGGTTTTCTTTGGCGTTAATTTTGACTCTTTAAAAAACAATTTTGATTTTATTTATCACCAAAGATTCTCAATGTGTTTTAAATAAAATTTCTGGGCTTTATAGATGGCACCAATGATGACTGGATAACCCAAATTGCTCTGCTGGGATTCAAATAATAAACAAAATTGGCACAAAAGACAATGCTCCATTTATTTATAATACTTCTACGTGCATATAGCTACAACCATTTGTTTTCAGTATAACTTTGCCATGAAACAAATTACCGAAACAATTCAACTAGGCATTGATACCTATATTCCCTATACCCAAAGAAACTCCATAACTTCCAACCACAAATCGCAGTTTTTTAAATCCTGTGACAAAGCCAGACTTTTAAAAATTCAAGCCCACAAAAAGTTTCTCCAAAACCCTAGTCCCAAAAATCGACAGGTTAGCATCGAAGCAAGAAATTAGTATAATCAGACTATCTCAGAAGCAAAAGACCGTTTTAACAATCGTATAAAAAATAAAGTTCTCTCTTGCTCGAATGGCAGTAAAGCCTTCTGGTCCTTTGCCAAAAATATTAGTCAAAACTTCTGCACAAATTCTTTTCCACCCCTAATCTTTGAAGATGAAATTGTTTCTACCTCTAAAGGAACAGCCGAACTATTTGCCAAACAATTTGCTGCCAATTCTACCTTGACCCTCCTATTAATCTTCCCCTTCCAACAGTTGACCCTGTTTCTTATAAAATGTCCGATATTATTATTAAGGTCAGACTGATTAAGCGTATTCTTTCTTCTCTTAATACTAAAAAATCGTCTGGGCTGAATGGCATACCAGCGATCGTCTTATAAAATGTGCTTCCGAGCTTGCACCCATCCTACCTTGCATCTTTCGAATATCTTACGATACGGGTATTTTCCCGGAGAGCTAGAAAGCTGCACGGGTGCAACCTGTCCCTTCTAAACTATAGACCTATATCCATTTTTTCTGTTGTCTTCAAAGAAATAGAGAAATTAATTAATTCCCAAATCTTGAAGTATCTGCAAAAACACAAGATCTTACATGATAGACAGTATGGATTCCGTCACAGAAGATCCACAGCTGATCTTCTTTCCTTTGTCTCACACAACTGGAACAAGTCCCTTGAGTTTGATGGTGAATCCCGAATCGTTGCTCTTGACATATCCAAAGCATTCGTTTAGGTCTGGCATGACGGGCTTCTTAACAAACTACCTTCTTACGGTCTTCCACTTAAGCTTTGCCCCTGGCTCTCCAGTTTCCTTTCTAATCGACGTATGTACGTAATGGTGTACGTATGTCGTGACAGTCGTGACGTACTGTAGATGGTCATTCTTCCAGCCTCTACCAGGTTAATGCTGGGCTGTTCTAGGGCTCAGTACTGGCACCCACTCTGTTTCTTCTACACATTAACGATCTTCTCTCTTTCACAATGAATCCCATTCATAGTTTTGCTGACGATAGAACCCTCCACTCTAACATTCAATATCTCCTCTCAGTCTCCAAATATTTAAGTCTCGTGTGAACAAACTTCCTCTCACCACTCTTAAAACACCCATGGTAGGTTAGTACTTAGGAATCAGCCTTCGTGGACTGTCTAAAGAAAAAAAAATTAATATATAGGGAACATATATTTCAAAACTAACCGCCTTATCGAATTTTACCTTTCTCTAAACATTAAAACTCTCCATTGGAGCACATTTGTGCGAGCACTGTATAAAGGTATGTATAATAGTGTATAGTTTAAATTTTGAATTGCGTAAATAAATATTTTATTACAAATAAGAATTAAAAAACTACTTTGAACATCTCTGTCAACAGACAAGATATACTGCGTATGGCACAAGTTTCCCGAATTTATAATGTTTTGTTATATGGCGCATTAAGTTCTTTGCCAACAACATCTAATAAATCAACACTAGCGTTTACGAAAAATATAGATCCATCTCATGCCAAGCAGGAAACTTATCTATCTGCTATGCAACATTTGTTCCTGGATTCGTGATTCTATCCGGATAATTAGGCGTGTGTAGTGCAAGATAATTAAGACGTTACAAAGATGTAGCACTTAGATGACCTAAATGTGTCATGTATAACCATAATATATGCGGTCAAGATATTTACACTGACAGAGACGGGGAATTAAAACATTTCTAAAAATTATTACACTAATTTTTTTTCTACATATTCTATATTTTTATCCTTATTTTACCAAACTAAATATTTAGTATCAACATGTTTTAAATACCCAGGAGTTTAAAAAAATAACATCGTCACCCCGGAAAAAAAGAAAACATTCATAAAATTTAGTGCAGAGAAAATGGCCATAAATCTCATATTTTTAAGGTGTTAGCTCAGTAGAATTAAAAATGGAAAAAGCTTCATAAGGGGCCCATCCAAATGAACGAAAAAAGAACTATTCAGACAAAGTAGGAAAAACTTCGCATAACAGTAGGGTTGCTAACAGGGCACGATAACCCAAGAGGACACCTACACAAGATAGGCTCATACAATGGGGACCCAAGTTGCAGAATGTGCGACGAGGAGAAAGAAACATCCTACCATATCCTGTGCGAATGTGAAGCATTGGAATATATCAACCAACCACTCTCGGGGTTATACAGACTTGTAGAGGGAATAAGACTAATGGGAGGATTGGTATAAAAGATAATGGGAGATTAGGCACAAAAAGCCCAAGAGGCTGCTCTGCCTCCGGCAGTGAATCAAGACGGCTTCCAGGAAAGAAGAAGAAGGTGTTACAACATAAGCAGGAAATTAATCATCAAATAAAATTTTTACACCAAATAAGAAATGGTTTACCGTTGATAGCACATTATGATTTTTAAATTATTTTGATTTTAAATTAAAAAGAATCAAGTTTTTATACATTTTCTGGATTATGGTACTTTTTCTAAAAATAAATTTACACAAATAGTGTCACTTTTGAAGTTATGTCGTTTTTGTTTTTACATGTTAATCAGTAGGTTAATTGAAACTTACATAAAAATAGTATCAGCAACAAATATAAAAATCTTAATATGAATACATATGAACCCCGTCAAAGAAAAACTTTTAAAAAATCATAGAGGTTATCACCGTTCTTAGATATAAAGGAAACATATAATTATGTTAAAAATCAGATAATTAAAATTAAAATTATTTTAATTTGGCTTTTTAGAATTTGAGGACTTCTGAGAACTGTTTCTATTAATGACATAATGTGAATGTGTTTCTATTTTGTTAACGAAAATTTAACTCTTTTGCTATTTTAGTGTACAAAGAATTTTTCCTAACGTTTAACACGTCGTCTAAATAATAAAAAAGTTATTGGTATTGATGATGGCGAATGTTTAAGATAAGTAGCTTGTGGAGTGGTCAATAAAGTTTTATTAAAAAAGTGATTCAGCGATACGGAAGACTGGGCAATATTAAAGGACGTTAAATTATTACGACAGCTATTAAGGATCGTTTTTACGGCTTACTGCTTTAAAAACTCAACACTACACTGGTCAAATGCAGCAAACTGAGCTTTTAGCAGCTAAAAATGTACAAATTTGATTAAAAACAATTGGAAATCGTCTTTGAAAAAAAGAACATCCGTCTAGTGATCCCATCAAGCGGTCCTCGTCTTACCTGAGAACATCAAGTGGTCCGCTTACAATTTGGTGAATAACACCTTGATTAGGGTTTTAAAGATGTCCAACGTAATGATTACGAACGAATCAAGATGTTGTTTGACCGCATTATACATATGTATGTTTCAAATGTAACTTTTAAGAAATGGAGAGTTTTGAAGGTGGATAAGTCATGGTGTGGAAAGCAATTTCTTTTTCTGGGCGAACAGAGCTGGTTAGCTATACATGGAGTAAATGACGTCCGATTAATACAAAACAGATATTTTGAAAAAACTTGAGATCCCATATCGGCTATTTATTGGTGACACTTTTCTTTTAATGCACGACAACGTAAGACCGCACGTTGCTAATATTAAACACACGCATTTTAGGGAAGTTAATATTGCCGCTATGAATAAGCCAACTCCCAGCCCGGATCTTAATCCATTTAACCACGCTTGGATGATTTAGTATTATTAGATTCGGAAAAGTTATCTTAACAAACTTTAACTTTAAATTTTAACTTAATTTGGAACAATATGGAACAAGAATATCGATATACAGAATCATTGTAGGTCTACCCAAGAGAATGGAAGCAGTTATAAGGGCCAGGGGCAGATATACCAGATACTAGAACAATAAGTGGATTGCTGCGAACGACTTCTCCATTATCAACCAAGGAAATAAACCTACTTTCAGGAGACGGGACTACTCGTCAATTCTAGATTTGACAATAGCAACCAAATGACACCAAGAGTTGTATCAGTCAGTTGCAAGTAAGCGATCTAGAATCATTAAGCGACCACAGCTATATAGTGCTCGATGTTGGACAAATTAAGCAGGTCCCTAAGGGTAAACAAAACATCAAAGGATGGCAAATAAGGAAGCTGGACCGACAGAAATTCGATAGGGTAGTTCAAGGATTGGAAGGGAAGGAGGATAAAACTGCAAGTGAGTTTTCAAATAGCCTAGTCAGAATCTGTGATCAATCGATGCCAAAAAGGAAACACGTTAAGAGAGGACAGCCGGTATACTGGTGGAATGGTGAAATAGCGAAAATGCGAAGTCAATGTGTTCGCAGAAGGAGGATATACACCAGAAACGCAAGAAGAAATCAACCAGAGATAAACCATCACCTATGGGAAAACTATAAAGAAAGAAAGT